>VXBA01001489.1:382216-429057 GCA_013399895.1 Serilophus lunatus
GCAATCTGATTTTTCTCCTTTCTTCTTGTACAGGGTGATGATAACTGCATCACGGAGATCTAGTGGTAGTTCGCCTTTTTCCCAGCAGTGCACAATGAGCTCAAGTACAGGACTAGGACGGACATATAAGAATTCACAACAAAAAGCATCAGTTCAGGGGGCTCGTCTGATTCCTCCACAGTGCTGCTGCTATAGAAGTTTCTTCTATTCAAGGAAAATTTAGGGAATTTTTTCCTTTGGTTTTCAGCAATGAAGGAAGGCACAGCAGAGTATATGGGAAGGGCAACAACTGTCTTTCCTGACAACTTGAAATCTATTTTGACAGAGCAACTAGAAAGAATCACAGAATCACAGAACTACTAGGTTGGAAGAGACCTCCAAGATCATCGAGTCCAACCCTTGCCCTAACACCTCGACTAGACTATGTCACCAGAGTATTGTAACATTTTCTAAGTACAGTTTAGTTGATCAGTAGTTGCTGAGCCCAGCTTGAGTTTTCATGTCATTATAAATGAAAAAACTCCTAGAATAATTGATGGCATTTACATTTTGTTTTCATCTGCCTTGGAGTTTTTTGGAAGTTAATAGAAGTTACAGAAAGTTAGGTTAAATTCAGATTTCTAGCTTAATGTTTTAAGATTACTGTCTTCAGTTGCTCATTATCTATCCCAAAAATTTTCTTTTTGCTGAAAACTTCAGATAAGTTCACAGATTTATCTGCACCTATCAAATATTTTAGCTGAAATGTTTATTTTCCTCCTTTTAGGATAATAAAGTCTGTGGTGAATTCTGGATGCTTGTTTTTGAGACGTAGCAGAATAGAAGCAATGGTGGGGGAGAGGAAGCAAAATACTGAGAACATGGGAAAGGAGAAAGACTGAGATTTGCTCCAGTAACTGGACCCCAGTGGCCAAAAAAAAAAATAAAAAAAAATAGAACAGAACAGAAACCTCTTGCTGACGATTTAGTGGTAAAAGCTTTGAGAGATTTGTGCCTTTGTGTAATCTTGATGGAGGTCCCTGTGTGCTGAAGCCAGATGAAATAAATGGCCATATTCCTCACATGAGCATCACAGCTGTATCTCTTGCTGAGTAGTGAACTCTAATAAGCTGATGTTGGATTTGAATAGGCTGCTGTAAGGTGCCAACACCATAAGAAAAAAAACATCCACTATGAAACAAGGTTAGTATATCTGATCTCAATATTGCTTTTATAAATGTTCTCCAAAAATTCTTGTCTTGATTTACAGCAATTTGAAAGATGCATTTTCCATTCATCAAATGAAATTATCAGAAGGAAACTACTTCAGATAAATGCATCACTTGAAATGCTGATGAGTGCATTTCTGGCATTCAGGGAACATTTCAATCAGCAGTGAAAAACATATCCCTTTTGGGTATATACAGGAAATATTATAAAACTCCTCTACCATGGCATATTAAAAAGACCACTAATATATATTGGACCATCTTTGGGAGTATTGGCAATGTTATGCACTGGGGATTAACCGGAAAAACGTATTTGAGAGATGCTAGAGGCTGTGTGTTTTTCGAGAGAACATCTATTAAAAAATAAGGATCCATTATGGAAAAAAGATGCTCAAAAAACCCCATTAGTTTTGAGCTACATTGATCACCTGCTACACCACACAGTAAATTACTGGAAGTATTTCATGGGACACGCCCTAGCCCCCTTGAAGCCTAGAGGAGTTGTGCAATTCATTCAGTGAACCAGAAAAAAAACTCCTCATTTTCTTGTTCAGGTAGGGGTGTGGCAGTGCCAGGGACCAGCTCCTCACAGGATTGCTAAGCAGGAACTGGTGGCCCTGGGCTGTGTTGAAATGGGGTTCCAGTCCGCAGGCAGGGCAGGCAGGGACATGAGTGCCTTTAGGACTATGACACACCATTGAGGACCCTGCCTGTCACCACAAGATGACAAAAATGGAATAGAAAATATAATCTTCTGCTTTTGCCATATAGTAAGCAGCGCCCATCCTTACTTCCAGGACATAAAGAAGCACAGAGGATTATGGAGGATTTTGCAGTGACGCTACCTGGTTACCTCTATTTTCCTTCATCAGGCAATCCCTTTTTAAGTTACTACATTCTACTGATGCATTCTGTTCTTGCCTATATCTGATCTTCCGTGTGCCCCACTGTTTCTTCCTTCTGGCTGTGCTGTTTGATCCATTTCTCTCATAGTTCAAATGAAAGAGTCCTTTGTAGCATCTGAGCTGGAAATGTGTCTGCCCACAGAAAGTCGTCCCCGGGCTTTATCAATGCCTGTAAGATGTTTGTTTTTTTTCTTCACTTGTTAGTGTACTTAAGAAGGACTTTTTTGTCCGTTGTTTTTCCAGAGGTGCATAATGGTTACTAATCCTAACCCATTTCCTCCCTGGAAAACAAGACCTGAAAGCCACACACTCCTTCTTTGGCCTTTGAGAGGAGACCAGAGAGCACAGGCAGGCCAGTCTTTCTGCTACAAAATAATCTCAAGACATTGACAGTGACTCTGGGGAAAAGCCAAAGCTTAGAGAAGAAACATATTAATAAACATCAGAGAAAACAGGGAATTCCTCATATAATGAAATCACTGATTTAATTAACAGATATTTTTCTTGGTGACATTTCCCACATCTTTTCCAGTGTGAAATAAACTAATCTAGAAGAGATGATTTTAAAAAAAATGATCTAATGATCTGAGGGATAAGAAAACAAATATTTTTACTTCAACATGTTTCAAGAAATTCTGCACTCAAAAGCTCAAACGTTCATTAAAGCACTAAACTCCTATTATACCCTTACCAAGGATCTACAGTATAAATATTCTGATTACTCAAGGATGGCATTTGTTTTGCTGGGAGCAGGGCCATGGAGGACATAAATAATACAGCCCATTACCATGTTTGTCGCAGTGGAACGATGCTCAATGACGCAAAAATTGACACATATAGTATATATTTTCTGGTCTTTTCACCTACTCAGCTTCTACATGGATTCCATCACAAATGAGAAATACTTGCTAGACTGGGTGAGCCCAGAAATTTTTGCATTATGCTTCATTCCACCTGCAGTTTTCCTTTGCTCTTTCTCTCTCTCATTTTTTTTTTTTTCTTTTAAGGAAAAGCCATTTTGGCTTGTGTCTATGAAAGCACTGATGCATTTTCTCTCCAAGCCAATGTCACTGTTCACTCAGTCAGCCAGATTGGTGATTCAGTGCCATCACACCACAAATGTTGCACTAATCACACTGTGTTCACCAGCAGTTAATGTCAAGAGAAATATCGATAGGAGCTTTGAAGTCTCTTGTCATGGGCTGAGCTGATGGACAAAATTTTTGACAAAACATTACATTTTCTCAGAGAATAATGATTTTTCAGACTACAAACTTGTTTTTCATTAAATTGCAGAGATGTTCCACATATTAAAAGGTGTGGTAGGTCTGGTAAAAGAGCTGTACAATACTACTATTGTTAACATAAAATAATATGAAATAATATAAAATATTTTAAAATAATTTAAAATAATTTAAATGGAGGTGTTAAAAGACACAGGTGTGACAAAACTCAAATACTACTAGTATCAAGAGATCTAAAGTAGGTTTTAGAGGCAGCCAGACTAGTGTGCCCCTGGACTAAATGTGTCCATCTGAATATTAAGACATATCTTCCTGGTCATCTGGTCATTACCTATTTCAACGAAAAATTAGCTTTCAGAGCTTAGGTAGAAAAGAAGGAAAGTAAATGCAAAGGAAAATAAAAAGAGAGGAGAAAAACCAATATAAGGAAAGGACCTAGTACCAAAATGCTGATTGTCAGTCCATGCAAGTGGCACTTTCAGCCCAATGGGTCAACTCTAGTTAAATTATGCCACCTTGTTGCATGTTTCAGAACTAAATCCAAATACAATTTTAAGATTTCTTGGACAGATCTCATAGACAGCTTTTTGAATTTGTTTTAACACACGGCACCTGGTATAAAGTCCATGAAATCTTTGCCTTCTCTGCAAAGCATGCTAAAAAGAATCCTTGTCTTTCACAGAAAAATGCTTATAGTGTTAGATGCCCATTGGGTAGTCTAAAAAGTACTTGTAAAAAGCAAGTTCAGAAAATCTTGGAACTAGTAGAGTGTGGGATGTGAGGCTGATAGCCACTCACATTGTCATTGAGAACCCCAAGAAGCCCAAGAACCTGTGGGTCTTTGGGAGAAAATTCACTGTAGGAATCAGAATGCAGTAATTATCGTGACCCTCTTCCCTTGTACACACGGAAGCAGACAGATATTCGCAAGAATATGCAGCTATTAAGGGAAATGTGTAGCACACACAGGTTTTGAGAGCACTAAATGAGCAGGATCAAATACCGGCACTGTAGCCATGCTCTCTGCAAGATCTGCAATGCCAGAATACTGGAGTCAGCTCAGAAACCACACTTCAGAACCACGTTTCAGCTGCCAGTGACAAATGGCATCGTTTCAGGAGAAAACACCTCACTCCAAGTCCCCACGTCAAGCACTAAGTGATCTACTTTAAACAATTTTTAGTAGAACAAGCTCTTGGGGGAGATACTGCTGAGCAAGTAGGAAGAGAATGTGAGGGAGTGGAACGGAGCACACATTTCTGTCAGACACAAAGATGTAAATAGTTTGTTATGGCAGTCTTGAGCTGAGTGATTAAACACATGTTAAAAACTGTGATTTGTAAGCAGATGGCTCTACAATCTTGCTGCTGCTGCACACAAATAAACAACACCAAGTACTACCATCAGCAGAAATGAGTTCTTTTGGTCTTCTTAACAGAAGACATTCACTAGAATAAGAGCAAATGGCCTGTTGGTATGTTGAGCCTTCCCCCATATGACTTAGAAATCTGATGCCACCCTTCAATTTGTTCGTGTCTTACAAAATGACATTCATCCTTTGACTCTAACTGGATGAGATGCACTTCACCACAGATCAAAGAAAAGCTGATTTCAAAGTGCTTATTTAGATTGGCAACCACAGGCTCAACTAGAGCAAAGCAAGAGCAGGAGGAGTGACTTTTAGACAGCTTTGTAGTAGAGGTCTCATCCAGAACACTCAGATGAGCATCAAAATCAGATGACATGTACTACCACAAAAATAAAGACACATACTACCACTGGGTCACAGTGACCCAGAATGGTGGTCTTAGAAAAAACCTATGTATATTTGAGCATACCTTCAAAAACCCAGAATTTGTTAGAGTTCATTTAAACAAGGGTAGCTAACTCTCTGGCCAAAGCTGATCTGATTTCTTAGGTTTGCAGGAGAGATACTGTCATTCCCAAATTCAGACTGCTGTTGAGGATATCTTTCTTCTCTTTTTCACCAAACTCTTACAGTAAAAAAATTTAAATTTTATAATAATCTAGAAGTGTACTGACCTGAGTGCACCAAATGCCCTTGAGGAGAGCTCATCTGCTGCTGGTGACCATACCAGAACCCACCAAGACCAGCTTTCCTTCTTCCCTGACTTGGGACTTTACAGACAGAGAGCATGAAACCCCTCCAACTGTGCTGTAGACTAGGACAAGGTATTGACTCATTTTTCCCAGGTAGATATTCTTCCTGACCTAGTTCTCTTGTCACTTTACTGTCTATCATCATAGTTTCAACCCAGCGTCTGGAGTTCTGGTTGAGCTACTGTCTCCTCAGTGAACAGCCTTTAGAAACAAAATGTCTCAAGTGCCAACATCAACACAGACTTATTTCACACAATCACAGAATATACTGAGTCGGAAAGGACCCATAAGGATCATTGAGGCCAACCCTTAACCCTGTACAGAACCATCCCCAAGAGTTACACCATTTGCCTGAGAGTATTGTCCAAACGCTTCTTGAACACTGTCAGCTTTGGTGATGTGATCACTGCCCTGGGGAGCCTGTTCAGTGTCCAATCAATCTCTGGGCAAAGAACCTTTTTCCAATGTCCAACCTAAACCTCCCCTGACACAATTTCGGGTCATTCCCTCGGGTCCTGTCACTGGTCACCACAGAGAAGAGACCAGTGCCTGTCCCTCCTCTTCCCATCACAAGGAAGTTGTCACTGCAATGAGGTCTCCCCTCAGTCTCTTCTCCAGGATGAACAGACCAAGTGACCTCAGTCGCTCCTCATATGGCTTCCCCTCAAGGCTCTTCACCTTCTTCATGGATCTCCTTTGGACACTCTTTAATAACTGAATATCTTAAATGCCTAAAATTGCAACAATATTCAAGGTGAAGCTGCACCAGTGCAGAGCAGAGCCCTTCACTGACCTGCTGGTGACACTTTGCCTGATGCCCCCAGGACACAGTTGGCCCTCCTGGCTGCCAGGGCATGGCTGACTCAGATACAACTTGCCATCGACCAGGACCTCCAGGTCCCTTTCTGTGGCATTGCTCTCCAGCATCTCATTCCACAGTCTGTCTGAACATCCAGGGTTGTGCCATCCAGGGTTGCACCCTGTGAGGTGCAGTCTGATTCAGACATGCTGGTAAGAACAAGTAATTTAAAAACATGCCTTCTCTGATCTCCCTCTTTCACCCCAAAATCTTGCTCCAAGTAAGCCTCTTCTGCATTTCCCTCTCCCCATGTGACAAAGGCATGGTCCTCAGGGCAGTGGGATGAAGGCCAGAAGGGATTTTCAGTTCACATGGCCTGAAGAGAGGAGAGTGCCTTCCCAGTCAGGCCCACACAGGAGACACCCCCAGGGCAGCAGACCCGTTCAGTGCACCTGAGGGGGAACCAGGATCCTCAGCAGGTAAATGCTCGCTAGCAAGAATACTAAAATGAAAAGTAAACTCCTCTCTTCATTCTTATTGTAAAGATGAGGAAACAGAGATAAAAAATCAGGTCTCCCTGATAAACACCTGACCTTAATCATTCTCGTCAAATGTGATATTTTCCTCTAATTCATGCTTTTAAAAATAGCTCTGGGAATGGTAGGTTTTAAGTGTAGTAGAGATGATGACACAATACAACACAGGGTACTTTTTTCACTGTTTTGTGGATGATTAAAATAGAACATCCAAAGTACTACTTAATAAAATGTTAATCTCCCACACAAAGACTATCTGTCTTCCTTCCCCCAAAGTGAATTTCAGGCTTCGTTACTAAAATAGCGAATCAATTTCCAAATGTATCAGTCATTCACAACTTTGTAACCTTCTAGTCCAGAGAGGCTTACTTAGTGCATATATGTAGACTCAGAGTTACGAGGCAGCATTTATATGTAAATTCATATTTCTTGAAAATATTTGTTATTTTATATTAGGAATACAATTTTTAGAGTTATTCCTTTGGGATCCTGGCGCTATTATTTTGGAGAAGGTGTGCTCTGTAGAAAAAGGATACTTTGGCAAAGTTTTGGCATATGCTATAGTAAAGAGAAGTTGTAATTTTGAAAGAGAAACAAAATGAAAATACAATTATTTTTTAATTATAGCACATAGTTTATGTTTGTATTATGATTGGTACTAGATTTAAGGGGCAAGTTGTGAGGAAATGCATAAATTAGAATTAGATATAGTTTGAGCCTGATACAACAGTTTTCTTTGAATCCTTACAGGTGAGCCTTCAGCAGAGTGATTACAATGGATGCTTATAACATTAATGGTGAACCTCTAGGAGTGCTGATCACTGTGTCACTACCAGCTTAAATTACAGTAATTTGTCTGTGGTCAGGTGGATCAAAATCTGAGTGATTTTAGTAACCAAAGCCTGAGTAAGAGTGTACTGTTTGAAATCCAGAAGGATCAGAAAGCTCCTTTTCCCTGAGCTGCATAATGACAACTATTTGTGAGAGATGAATATACTCAGAACAGCTCCTGATACATTGATATGTCTAATATCATGTGACATTCCACCTCTAAGGAGAAGGTAAGACACGAAACTTGTAGAGGCTCAGCTGAAAAGGAACAACAAAAGTCAGAAGATCCACAAAACTTAGAGTTTTATTAGTAGATTAGACACTTTGCATGACAATTGGTATAAGTTAGTCTTTTATGTTCTAGTATAAGCACACATCCAGCTATCATTGCTTGAGATAGCCCCTTATCTTCTGGGCTTCTACAATAGCAAAGGAGGAGCTGAACACAAAGAGAAAGTTAAAAGACCCTTTCAGATTAATTTCAAGGAATCTGGTATCTATTGAACAATATATTTAAAAACAAAAATAAAAAAAGGTCTGGAAACTAGTTATCATCTGTTACCTCTCCATGGATTCTGACCATAATTACATATTTATTTTCTTTGCATCTTTTTTAATTAACATGCCTTTGGAGGACCAATGGCAGCTGCAGCAGGGACCACCCTTGACACTGAATTCCAAGAAGCATCTTCTGTCCACCTGCAGACAGGTTTTATTTGACAAGTGCTTCTTTCTGGCTGACTGATATGCCTTGGGTCATGTTTATGGTTAGCATAGATACTTGTAGAGCGGATATGACTTATTACAACATGTGCCACTTGTAATGAAAATCTCATACTTCCTAGGAGAGGAAATAAAAAGAAACAAGCAACAGCTTTATAAAAGAACACCTTTCAAAATGTTCTGCTTAGGCAATACCTAATTCCAAGCACACCAGGATTTTTTTTTTGTTCAGACAGAAAGTGATTACTTTTTGAGTCAGAAATACTTTGTGTTAGAGAAACGCTATAAATCAAATGCAGTAAGTTTCTAACACTAAGAAATGCTGGGTATTTAAAAGCAACACAGCCCTATTTGCAATGAACTGAAAAATTGAAATGACAGAGTCAGTGCTAAGGTCTCAGCTTTTTCCTTATTATCCGTGTTGTACAGTAATAGGTGAGGTGAAGAATGAAAAATGTCATTGTTTGATTCAGAAGCTCTCAGCACTGTGGCTTTCATCAGTAGGTCATCTTTCTGCTCTTGAGTTTCAAACTGTCAGCAATTATTTTAAGTTTCTGTGAAGGAAAGGGAGCAAATTGGGAATATCACCAGAAAAGCAAAAGCTGATGGGAGATCAGCTCTTCTAGAAATTCAGAAAGTATTGCAATAGTTGCCTTGACTTCTTGAGCACCATCATGGCATCACCGCTCACTCCTGTGAAGGAGTTCTTTGGACAGAAGGAAGCAGCCATTTTACTGAAAATTTGGAAACTGAAAGACTACTATTAATAAATACATAGTACTCAGGGTTCTTTTCATTTACTCACTTTGGGGTTTTCTTTTTCTAGAAAATATATTTTATTTATGTTTTATTTGAAAATGATTTATTTAAACTGAACAATAAAGGGAAAGTTTAATAGTAGAAGTAGGAACTAGAGGGTATTGACTCTCGCTGTCCAAGAAGGTAATAAATCCAAACTGTCCTTTATGATTGAACCCAAAATGCAACGGTTAATTTTTAGAACTCCATTTTAAAGCAAAATCTCTTTTCATTAGTAATAAAAGATTAATCTTCAGTTTAATGTTTTTCCTTCCATGAGACTTGTATTTTTTTAAAAACCTACAATAAAAGGAGACTATCCAATACATTTCCTAGAAAAAACACTGGTTGTAATTCTTTGTTAGGTTACGTGTATTGGAAATATGTTGTCCAGTAGTGTTTGAGATCCCTTAAAATGGAATCAATTTGGTGGCTTCAGGGATCGGGACCATCTGCAACCACAATTGGCAACAAACCATACTGGCCTTGTGTGCATGGTGCCAATTCAGAGGATCCAGAAAGGAAAGACAGTCTATATACAAGTTGTACAAGGGCCAAAATGGAGAAGCATCTTTATTGCAAATTCATCTGGTTTTATAGTCCAAAGATTGTTTAGGTTGACACAGCCAATAGTCGAAAGGAAAGTGGTCCCAGAGCCACAGGACAGTCACAAGACGATGTTTACATACCCAAGACATTATATCATAGTCTGACACGCTGTTATACAGCCTAATATTCCGCTACAGAAATATATTTATCCCAAGCATTTTTTAAGTATTGCAAAATAAATAAATAAATTATGGAAGGAGAGAATGAGACTGGTTCTACATAATTAACTCATCTTCTGATGAGGTGAACTGGGATACATCAGTTTTGCATATCCACTTCCATTCTAAGAATGCTACATTTAGTGTACCTTTGAGTATGAAAAATTAACAGAAACTGTCCCTTCCTTTGACTGCAAAATCTCAGGATTTCTGGAGCCTGAATCATAAGACTTAAGTGCAGGTCTGAATTTGTGCCTTTGAAAACATCTTCCATAGGTGAATTTGTAACACAATTTATATTAACTCAAATAACAGCCAAATAGTTTGTAAGTTCAGGAAACACCAAAAAGCAACCTTTCACTTTTGGGTTGCTACAGTCCCATCCATTCTCAGGTTAAGCAAATGCCGATACTGCAACATCTCAGAGGAGGAATCCACGCTGGGTTAACAACTGACACATAATTTTATGTCTGCCTTTAGTGCTTCTTGAAGGTGGAGCAACACAGGCTGCTGAGCTCAGACACTTTCTAACCATTATCTCAGGACAAGGCAAAAGGGCTGTTAGCTCACCTCAGCTAAAAGAGATCAATCATCTGGAGAGGCCCTAATACAGCTAGGAAAATCAAGACAAGCAAAACTCCCACACCGCAAATTTTGCTTCTGACAGCTAGAGTAGGGTTATCATACGCTTTCTTTTCCCAGGCCAGCCTTTTTTTTATGCCATCCCATCAAGTTGATGAAAAGTACAGCCTACATTTAGATCTCTTGAAATCCTTGCCCTAATGAGCACTGAGTTTTGTTTTTCAGCAGCAAGAGTGAGACAGTCTCAGGATGACAGGATGGCTGGGACAACTGTGGACAATCTGTGGCACGTGCTCACATGAAGAGAGTGTGGCACAAAAGGAAGAACAGCCAAGAAAGAAGTACAGTCTATGGTGGGACGAATGTGTTCATCCACCCTAGAGACAGATGCAAGTGGAGGCTGAGGGGCCATTACCATGGAATTTATTCCTGGCCTAAGCTCCCTGCAAATGCACACAGCATTACTTTTATCTTTCTTCTCCATGAGACCTACCCAGAACACCCCTCAGTCCGTTATTTGTTATCAAAATAAAGAAGCCCTAGCGAAGGTTCAAAGGAAAAGATCAGATTTATAAAGGTATTTAGGATGATAAAAGTGTAGATGAGCATCTGCAGAACTAGATCCACCTTTTCAGATTTGGTGCACAGCTGTTTTCTACCTTATATAAGCTGACAACAGAAAATCTGTTACAAAAAATCTTTTCAGCTTTGAATTTCCTTGTATTTTTCCATTGTTCTAAATATCAAATAGTAGTTTTGTAAAAAAAATAGCCACTGCTGAGTTTTATTTTATGTTTTAACATTATGCCTTCTAATGAATATACCAAGTCCAAAAATCTTTAAGGTGTTTATGCCCATTCTTTCAGATTGTAAGATTGAGAGTATGAAGCTGAAGTGTTTCAAGAGGACGTTATTATTTCTTTAGTGTGTAGTTCCTGTTGATTTAGATCCTCTAGATAGCATCCTTGGAGAATGCAGTATTGAAATGAAAATAGACCCATTTCATGAAGTTGTACTTACTACAGTTTCAATTAAATTAGTGTGTGGGCAATGGAAAGGAGACTTGGATTGTAATTACCTCCTTCAACCCTGCCTTGGAAGTCCAAAGGACCAAAGAAATTGTCAATACATATACAGTTGCAGAGTAATTTGAAAGATTAAATCTGACAACAAAACGTCCTGTCTAAATTATGCTAGAGAAAATAAAGTAGTGAATGTATTCTGTCAATACATACCATTGTCTGCATTTTGACTGCAGAATACACATGTATATATATATATATTTGGTCCAAGTACTACTTATGACTCATGTTAATGTATACACTTCTTTAACATCATTAAAAAAAACCCTCCAAACCAATTTTTTATATGAGAGCAAACAAAGACAAGTTATGGGAAGAGGATCTTACATTAGGAAAGAAAACACACAAAGGACTGAAGAATATTTATCATGAGATCCATCACAGAAAAAAATAGCCCCCAAATCTTTTAAAGCTCTTTACTAAAGAGACTACAAGCTGATTTTGACATGCTAGGTTTTATGACAAGTAACTGCAGGCTATCAAGACATTAGAACTGCCTTTAAAGGCTTTTCTTGCTTGCTTATTCTCTGACAAATTGATAGGCAAGAAAATTCAAGATCATCATCTATTGTGTGTGACTTAAATAGCAACATAGAAACTTTGCAGGTGTTTAACATTCTTGACTCAGATTCAGTCCCAAATAACTTATTTTAACTGATCTTTGCTATAATTGTATGCTAAGGTTTATAGAAGCCTTAATTGCTGGTAGGATTGACATTTGTTTTCCAGAAAGATTCTTTATTCACAAAGAAGTTTTAATTATAAAGCTATGATTTGGAAGCACAGGAAGAGTGAGCCTACCTATCGGTGGCAGTGATTTGTTTTTCAGAATCAAAGGCTTACAGCATAGCTAGCTGATCTGATAGTTTTTTTTAAAACAATACCTAAAACCCTCTAGCCTTCAAGTGAACTGATTCCACGTATTAGAGAGTACATAGAGCCCCATCAAGGCAACTGCAATTTGGTTTAGTCAATCTGAGGATAAGCAGGCCTCCTTAAAAAGCCAGCAAATTCTCATAGTTTGAGTACCTTTATTTCAAGCCAAAGAAAAATTCTTGTGCTCAAACTCCACAAAGAAATCATGTGTCAAGGTAAACACAGCCGACCTCTCAATACAACAGCTAGCTACTTGAGTTAGCCCTGGCTTTACAGACCAAGACAGGAATCAATCATTTTTTTTAGCATTTCACTTCAAGGAGCTCTACAGGAAACACTTGAATCTTAAACTGCTCAGCAAAACTGAAACTTCACAGGCCCTAACTCCACTTTCTTTTCCACATTTACTCTTACAAACAGTTTTGTATGTCTCTAGCCACTTCACTGACAGAGATAAAACTGGGAATTGTTAATATATTTATTTTGGACTGATTTTTCCATTAGCTTGACTTTAGAAGTCAAAAATTGATGCTTCATGTACAAGGTAGCCAGCATGCTCTTCAAAGGGTATCCCTACATACAAGGTGCCACAGAGCTTGTTTTGGCTAAAGAGTATGGTACACAGGTCTAGGTAGATACTTCTTCCTTATTAAAAAAAGAGACCTCAGAAGCGTTGTGCAATCTTCAGTTATAATGATGAAACTTCTTTATATGCTGAAAATAAAGACGGAGAAGAGCACCAAGAACACCAAGTCCTCACATCTCTGTAGGTCAGTAGGTTAAGAGGCTCTTGTGTTGTGATCTGCACCTAGCAGCATAAATGATGTGTGTGCACACAGAAGAGGAAAATGGGGAGAATTGTCTTTGCATAGATGTAGCAAAAATACCACAACTAGAAAGGGAAGTTTCCTAAGAGTAGAAGTAATTAATCTCTGCAAAAGCTTGTATAATGAAATGGCAAATTCATCACTACTTGATGGTTTTAAATAGTGTTTTCAGAAGATGTGCTTCATTTCAGCTTCAAAATATAAAACTCTTTAGGATTTACCTAAATAATGTGGAGACTAATTCCCTCCTCAGTGGAAAGTGTGAGATAAAGTTTTGTGGCCTCCCATCAGGCAAACACCCAGGTCAGGCAAATGTAATGCTATCCTTTTTTCCACCCTTCCAAAATGTAAGCAGCGTGATTTTTCTAAGCAGTATAGAAGGAAGAAGGGAAATGACTATTATTTATCTGAAAGGCTAATTTAAAGCTTCTCTCAGACAACAGATGTTTCCAAAATCCCAAATATAATTCTCAAGAAAGCCTTCAACCACCTGATTTCTTTTTGGTTCTGAGAAAACTGTTCTTTTTCCCTGTTTCAGAAAAGAAGGCAGAAAATTCTGTCCTAGGAATAATTAAGGGAACAAAACTCACTTTTATGTAGCAAATCTGCATAGTAAGGATACATATAACTCTTTACTAGTATAGACAACAAATAAACTTCTTTGACATGTCCTGGCTCTTTCCCTGGGGGCTGAACCTGGACAGAGAAGGTAATTCCACAAGACTTCCTGAGACTTTAAAGCAAGTTAACACAACGGACTGGGTTGAACTTTTCAGAAGTAGCTAGCAGAGTGGTCGCTAGGAAAATCAGCTCAAGCATGGGTCATTCTGGCTGAATCTTGGATGTGAGGCTTCCCCAGCTCACAGATGCCCTGCCAGAACAGGCTGTGCTACAGCAAGTAGATCACATCAGCCAGTAAATTCAACAAGATGCCTGGCAGATGAATTCCCACTTTCACAACTATCTCAATGGACTAATATAAAATAATCCCCTCAGTAATGAAAAGTATATAGTGCTATACCAGCGCAGGAATGCACAGAGCACCTAGTAAGGAATTCTACATGCAACACAGAAAACCTGAGGTACAAAACACACTTCCTTGCCCTTCCCCAGGACTATGGCCTGCTGTGCTTACTCTCATTCACTAAAAATGTGGGGCATTTGATCAGCCCCACAGAGGCCGATGTGCTATCATTGAAATTGGTGACATTCCCAAATGTGCCTCCTTTGTTCTTTTGAATCTTGTAATTTGAATTTCAATTCAGGCAGGCAATGCTTTGTTTGAGAGTTGATGGCAACAAAGGTAAACGTAGCATGATTTGAGTGTATTAAACATGCAGGTCTGAAGCAGTGCCCTAAAATTAGACTCTTGCCAGTGATAATCACCATAATAATTCATTTTTTCATTGTATTTCCACAAGATTATTTCTACGACAATACTTTAGGAGGGTTGATAAGAAAATGTTGAAACAATCTCATTACAGAAGATGTGAAGGTAGCTAAGGATACAAACTTCTGCTATTTACATCTAAGAAAAGGCATACACTGCTATTATCAATAGGAGCTCAAATCAATTTGAATTACATGCACAGGATATTAATTTACATCTACTTAAAACCAGGATATAAAACACACTGACAGCATTGCTTTAACGATGTTTATTTCTTAAGATACTCTAATGGCTTTATAAAGCAACAATTGATGTATCTGGGCAACCAACAATCTGAAAATCAACCAGGCAATGCTTTGTATAAGAACGAGTGGGAATGCAAGAAAATGCATGATTTACATATAATAAACTTATAGCTCTGAAAGTGGTCTCTCTGAAGGAGGTTGTAGCCAGGTTGAAGTCAGTCTCTTCTCCCAGGTAACAAGTGACAGGACCAGAGGAAATAGCTGTTAAGTCGCAGCAGGGAAAGTTTAGATTAGATATTAGGAAACATTTCGTCACAGAAGGGGTGGTCAGGCATTGGAACCGGCTACCCAGGAAAGTGGTGGAATCACCATCCCTCCGAGTGTTCAAAAGGTGCATGAATATGGCAGTTGGGGAGGTTTAGTGGTGAACAAGGTGGTACTGGGTTGACAATTGGACTCAATCATCTTAGGACTTTTTCCTATTCTTGATGACTCTGATTCTAGAAAAATGAAAACAACCCCTTCCCTGTTTGTGACACACAGCTGTATTTCAGGTCAAGCTCACATTTCCTGAACACAGCAAGAACAGTTTATTTACAGATGCACAGGGACGTGCTAAAACAGCTTTCAACAAATCGGTTAACTGTCAAATTTCAGTAAGGTCCATCTCCCAGTGGCTGGGTCAGCTCTAGTAACAAGCAGCTTCTCCTTCCAGACAGAGAAGACATTCCCACTCATGTATGACAAACAACTCTCCCTGATCACCACATACATTCCCACTCATGTATGACAAACAACTCTCCCTGATCACCACATACTGTAGCAAGCCACAGTGCACTGTCAAATACAGTGGTGTCCTCTAACTCTCCAAAGTACCCACTCATTTCTTCTCCTGGTTAGCCTTGCACACTCATAGCTATGACAGCACTGCAATGACAATGTTCTGCATAAATCTTTTTCCTCTTGTTCCCTGCTCCTTGTATCCCAAATGCCCCTGAAGCTGAAGTAACAGTGTGAGGATCTGAGCATATTCTGAGATAAGACACAAAAACTGGCAAATTAAGGGCAGTTTAGCTACATATGGCTAGGTAGATTACCATTTCTGTTTCATGGAGAGATACTTTTTTTTTGCTAAACCATGTTTGTTAGCAAAACCAGTTATCTGCATCCCTCTAATGCAAGCATGTTTTTCCATAAGAGATGCCTCTGCTGACATGCAAGTGTCACTGAATTGAAAATAAAAAGCATGTCTTATATAACAAGGGATTACCAAGGAAAGCAAAGGTTTTCAGGGGAAAAAAATTAGCATGGTGAATATATACAAAGGGTTTGAGATAACTGGAAGCAGTCATTTTCATGGACTGGGTTTTACAATTTTTCTTTACACAAAAACTAGATGATGCATTTAAAATGCAGTACGTCAACTACTACAGGACCAACACCTGAGCATTTATATTTCATAGGTGCATTACCCAATTAGTAAGAGTGAATATTTCAGAAAATCACCATGTATCAGTCTCAAAAGCAGAATTACTTTGCTTTCCTCAATTTATCCTCCAGGTTTTTTTTCTTTTTTAGACAGCAACGAATAGAATGAATATGCGAAAAAAGTAAGACTGCTGTGAAATTCAATAATAAAAGAGCAGAAGAAATTTTGCAAACTTTCTAAGGAATAACACTGTTTAAAATTACATCTTTTCAACAGTAAGCTTTCAAATTTCATTTTGCTTTTCAGACCAGTCATGAAAATTTCCCAAACAGAAAAAAAAAGTAAAAACAAGACACTTTGAAGATGTGCAAAACTTGTTCTTCTACTAAGACTTAACATATATGTAAAATTCACAAGGCTATTATAGCTAAATCAGTTACTAAAACAAGCAACTAGCCATGAGAGAATTTGAAGTTTTCTAATTCTCAGAAAGTGTTCCTGGAAACCCAGAAGTTATGATATCAAGCAGCATTGCACTAAGCAGCCAGTCTCATCAACAAGACAGCACAGGACTGCCACCTTGTGAAAAACAAAAACCAACAGAGCTGGATTAACAGAACAAAAATGAACTGTTCCCAGAGAATACAGAATACAATGTGCAGCTATTCTTATCATCCCAGCAGTTATTGAAAAATCATCTTTCTCTGAGAAAAACTGAACCTGAGCCTTAATTTTTAAGCAGTCATTATGAAAATGTTAGCTATGCTATTTTTGTTTTTACTTTGGATATTTCAACAAATTAATATGACTTTATTCTAAATGAATACTGGACTACTAATGTTTACCACAAATGACCATTTCATTGCTGTTGTAAGATATTTCACTGCCAGATGACACCTGCTGAGGAATTGACCTAAAGTAAATAATTATGGCCCTACTTGATGTAGAATACAACATAAACAAGGATAAACATAGTCCTTTCTGTCTGTCTGTATGGAAAACAAACAACCACAATGGAAATATTTCAGGAGCAAAATACTAAAATCCATTTTTCAATGGATTTAAACAGCGCTACTACTATTTGTCAAAGTTCTAGGAGGCACGGATGGAATTTGGACACCATTCTCTATGGCTAGGATACACATATGGCCACCTTGACTTCTGGACTGAATTGACTGACATTGAATATTATATGCAAACACTCTGAGGCTCATCAGCAATAGTGAAAACATAGCTTTACTCTACATTCTCCTTTCATACTTTAGTAATTCATGGACTTTCCTCTTTAATTAAACATATATCAACTCTGCCCAATTTTAAATTAACAAAATATATTAATTGTACCTTTAAATTAAGTACAGTGATAAATCCCATGATAATCCCATTTTACAATATTGATTAAAAAGCCCCAACAGGTCACAGACATCTCTCTACACGTCATTTTTATAGCTCTAAATTTTGGTGGACTTTTTGCATTCGCTTTTCGCATTCACTTTTCTCTACAAAGAAATGCTTTCAAATTTTGCATACTTCAACTGTCACCTTTCACTTGAAACATGGCTGCTATCTCCATTAAAAGTGAGAAGCATGAGGTTTCTTAACTATCGAAGGCATTCAGAAAACAGTAGCAACACACGTGCTGGACAAAATACCTGTGGACTATACACATAAGAATTTTTGCAAGGCAATTTTTTTTTTTCAAGGGAATGAATACCTGCTCCCCTACATAAAGCCAGAAAAAAAAAAATCCCAGATCTAGAACACAATTTGGAATGCTTGCCAGAGCCATGACTTCCCACGTTACATTCCAACTCAGCAGTAGTATTTCAGGGCACAAATGAAGTTGTACTTAAGCAGACAAATGCACTACCTTGTTTATCATTTTATTGGCATGGCATACAAAAATGAAATTAGAAGCAGAAGCCACCAAAGACTTCCCTTCCCAAATCCATCATACTGAAAATCAGAACACAAGAAACATCCTGGACTTCTCAAGAACCACAGTGGATTCTTGAAAAGCAACTCATTTTGTCTTGAGCCTTCAGGGTGATGAAGCAAATAGGGAATGATTGAAAATGGCTTTCCCCGTGGTACACACACTGACAACAAATTACCAGGCTGGCAACAGGCCAAGACACAAAACAGCATCCTGACAAACATCCTAAATTCAATACATACACAGCTACTCACTGAAGAGTGGCTTTAGGGTGTCCTTAGGAGAAACAGGGTTGCAGATATTGGACAAGAGAATCTCAGTTCAGCACATTCATCACAGTACTATTACAGGGAAGGAATTGTAGCCAGGCCATTGATCTGAATATTGTAAAAGAAAAGAAAAAAAGCACCAACCCAAGTCCGTAATTCCCCAGTACTGACCTTTTGAGAAACAACTCCATTTCAGAGTGACTTGAGTGGCAGTAATATGGTATGTTTGCATTGATTGGGCTGCAGTATTTTCGTTACAGAACAGTAATGAATTTGAAGAGGCTACATAGTACCTGAAGTTCTGGACAACACCCTCCCCTGCCACATATTTTAGCTATCAAGTATTTTTGAATCTTAATGTAAGTCCTTTACTCATGGGAACCATTACAGCCTTCATTTATTCCGAAGATAATGTACACTAGATGCTTTAAAATATATATACATATATTCAGATACGTATTCATTGTATTTTACCTTTGTAAAACAAAATATATACACCCAAGTCCCATTAGATTTATATAAATATGAAAAATATTTAAAAGAACAATTCAGTAGTGCCATTAGTATTCCTTGAAGATTACATATCAAAGATCTTTGAAACACACAGTTCAACTCGGGAGTGCACTCAGAGCTAATTTCAGTTCAAACCTGCGAGCACAGAACCACAGCACATAAAAGCCCATTCAGGAGGGTATTCACTGGGCTGCAATCCACCCTGTAACTGCACGTTGCAGCCTGACATATGCAAATTACTCTGCTTCTAACAGGTCCCATTATCAACTGCATTCACCTTTTGCTGTACAGTAACATTTATTCCCCCAAATTAGGTACACGTACATAGCCTCCGCTGCATTTTCTAAGGATCAGTTTGAAATAAAACGTTCAAAATGCTCTAATGATTTAAGAGCCTCCATTCTGTTCACAAAACTAATGTACACATTTACTGACAGAGAAGAAATGAAACATCAGCGGGAGGCAGGAGGCTTTGAAAACATTGCACTTCAGTAGTAGTTCATTCCTTGACTGCTGCTAAACCAAGAAGGAAGTGGCCTGACCCAAGGAATAAATAAGCACATAGATAAATAAACAAAAACACTGAAATCCTTCTTTTAAAGAGAAACCTCTGAAACATACTTATAAACTGTCATACCTTCGAGGGCATGTTATATAATATTTTATTATAATGAAAAATGACTGTAAACATCTCCCTTCTTTTACTTTAATTACAGACAGGTGTTCTCACATTTCCCCTCATAGAGAATTTCTTAATTCTCAAATTCAATATATGGAATATCTTCACATTATGATATATCAGATCTCACATTTGCTTACAAGAATAGAAGCAAAGAGCTTACTTCCCCAATTCCAGCTGGGGAAAATAGTCCTTAGATGATGCAAAACATATCATTTCATGCCAGAGTCCAGTCCTGAAAAAGAGCTGGGTTTTCCTACAGGTATAAAAGTATAAAAAAAAAATGTTACCACATAAACCTCTGTATTTCAGCACTATTTTCCCACTGGAATGTTCTGTTTAGAAAAAGATAAAAAGTTACAGCATTAATTAAAATATAAAAAACCAACTCCACAAGTTGTCTATATACAGATGGAAATGGAATATTGAGCCTATATATTAAGAATGGCAAAATAAAGTAACGAAATTCCAGCAATTTCTGAGGAACTGTGACTGCTAATAAACATACAAAGTACATTAAGATCCAGAATATCGATTTTGACTTTAGTGTATCAGCAAAAGTCCAGCCAGCAAATACATAGAATGGAACTAACACATATTTTACAAGCTCATGCCTTTGGAACACTTTTCTCCAGACATAAAATGTATAATGTCTGTTATCTGCCAGTAAATACTTATGAACATAGGTAAACTTCCAGATCAGGAATAAAGAGAAGACAGTGACTAAGCTGTACTGCACAGGGTGCTTTCGCAATGACAGAAGGAATCTCCTGACTTTAGCAGGGGTCAGTAAGTGAGGGAATGAAAAAAAAGCAGTAAAGGACAGAAAATAAAACAGCTGTGGAAAGTGCAAACAAGCTTCATGGCTACTTCTATCACCAACAACTATTCCACCATTGACGAAGACAAAAACAAAGAAGACAGTCACTAATATTATGTATGGCCAAGTTAAGGCAATAACTGTAACTAAGTTTTTAGGCGAAATGAGATATTTAATAAGAAACTGCAACGTTCTGGTCAAATCTGAAAATGATCCTTTCTTGGAAGAAATCTTTTCATCTTTCTTTTTCTGTAACTCAGTCTTCCAGGCTTCATTTAGCTTCTCTGCAACAACATTTCCAGCACAAAAAACTGTCCACACAATATTTGTCTGACGAAACATGAAGCCACAAAATCCAAGGAGAGCAGAAGTTTTATGGTTACCATAAAGGCACATTAAATAGGCAAAGAGAGTAAAAAACACCGATCCTGGATCCGTATAATAAAGGAATGTAAAAAAATAAAGGGTGGGAAACATTGCAAGAGTTAATGTAGACAAGATTCTCTGGAAACCAGACACAGCCTAGAGAAGAAGCAGAAAAATGTGGTTAACCAAATGTTCAACAAAATAAAATAATTAATTTAAAGAAGATTTCTATCATTCTTGAGAATTCCAGTAACACAATATAACATGCCCTATACTCTTTGGTTCCATTACTGCATGAATGCTATAGTTTTGCTAACCTCCTGCTATGTTAATACAGTGTTGGACAACGCAGTTTGAAAATGCAAACGAAAGTACAGAACAGGACTGCAGGTGAGTTACAAATATGGCAACAAACACACACCAGCTTCTTTCATACGTCAGCTATATTTGTGGCAGCAAAATCATGGTGGGAGCATAACTGCTTCCATACCTAGAATAAAAGAGCTGCACTAATGGGCAAAAGGAAGTAAAATCAATGTTTTATGCTCTTGCAATCTTATCATCAGATTCTGCTTATCTGTGAGACAGCACCACTTTGTGCCTCTACTATCACCTCTTTTGAAACCAGTCCATGGAGTGGCCAGCTCAAAGTTTGTCTTTTATTGTTTATCCTCATTATAATTCATGAGTTAGAAAAGAAACAGCTCCCAGGGCTTCACTTTGGATTCTGCAGCTGAAGTTTTGTGAAGAGTCTTAAGCAGTTCCAATAAGATGAGCATTCAGATCTTTGGTCAGTAAGTCTGCCCATGTATTAACTAACCCTTATTTCAACAGGACTTCTTATAATTATGTGCAAGAGTAAATTTTTAGAGGACTGCACCCTGAGAGAGAAAAATGCCATCAAAAAAATTCAGGGAAAAAGACTATGCCGCCTTAGCCAAACTGGTGGACAGCACTTGCAGCTTTATGTAACTGAGGACAGGCCACACATGTAGTGAACATAAACCAAGCCTTCAAAGTTGCTTGTACTGAGTGCATAAAACTAATTTACTTTGACCCTACCTTATTCTTTTGATGGATCCTGAACAGAAGCAAGTACAGCAAGTAGAAATTCCCAGCACTGAAGAGGAGGTTAATAAACCTGAGCATTCCCACCGAGCACACCACGCTCCCCGTCCATCCGAAGAGCCACGCCGCGGGCTTCACCACTCCCACCGACACCAGGTAGAGGCCGGGCAGCGTGGTGATCATGGGGTCCCACTGCAAGGCCGAGAGAGAGGAGAGAGGGGGACAGACACACGGTTACGGAGCCGCTCCCACAAAAGGGACCGGGGACGCGCGATGGTTCGGGGTCCCCATCCCACCCCCGGCCCGCTCCGTCCGCCCGGCGACCTCCCGGCACTATGCCATGAAGTGTCCGAACGGTGTGTGCCCTGTGCTCCGCCCAGGGACAAAACCAGCGTCCGGCCAACACGAACAGCAGGGCGATCCCTGCTGAGGGCGCCCGCCGTGCGTTCGGACCCCCCCGGCCCCGGGCGGCGGCTGCGAGGAGGAATCCTGCCCCGACCTGCAGGAAGCGGCCGCGGCAATAGGCCTGTGCCTGCGGGACGTGGAACACCTCGTCCATGTAGGGCCCGCGCTGCTGGCGGCTGACGGCCGCGAAGAGCAGGCAGGACAGCAGGAAGGCGCCGCTCACGGCCCCGGAGAGCCCATAGGCCTCGGAGCGCCCCATGCCGCCCCAGGGCCGCCCTTCCTTCCGGGGAGGGGCAGACGGGCGGGCGGGGCCGGGGCCGGGCCGGGGCCGGGGCCGGGGCGCGGGGGTTCCGTCCGGGCAGGCTCCAAAGCCCGGCCGGGGGGTGCCGGGATGGAGCGAACGCACCGCCTGGAGCTGTTCCCCGATCGCAGCGTGACGCTGCTGCTCTTCAGACACGTGAAAAATGCCGCTGCTCTGCGGAAAAAAGCCATGGAAGGATCCATTGAAGGAGCGCTGATAAACCCCGCGATGGTGAGTGAGCCTGTGCGCCCTCCTGGTTGTGGGAGAATCCTCGTGGGAGCTCAGGGGAAAATGAGCTGTGCTTGCAATCGCCGTCGCGCGACTTCAGTTGCTTTACATTTCCTTTGCACTGTGCACAAATGCCTCTCCTTTTATTTCATTATTGTGACCTACAGTGTAAGGGTTCGTCTGTGTAAAACAAAGAGCCTTGGCAGGGTTGGCCAAAACAATTGTCTTGATTCATTTCACATCCTGCTTGGTGGAGCTATGTCAGCTACTTCATGTGTAAAATGTAGTGCTAATTGGTTCATGCTGCCAAAAATCTACTATCTGGAGCATTTTTTCTCTCATTTAAACCCTTAACTAGTTTCAAAATCTAGGTTGTTTAGGTTTTTTTTTTTGTTAGAATTAGCACAGCAGTAGTTAGGAAAGGGGGAAAATTGTTGGCAATTTATCGACAGAAGAGTCATTATGCAATTCTTTTTCTTGAAGGATTTCAGTAACCTCTTCGAAAGAGTGTAATCCTTATTTTTATGACAAATACTTCCCCATGCAGGAAAAAATCACGTTTACTTTGGAAGAGCAAGAATTACTAAAATAACTGGGAGGATACTGTTTTGTTCACTTGTACAATTTCACACTTAGGCTAGCAAAATTAAGTTGCTGGGATTTTTTTCAGATTTCAAAGCAGTACGCTCAATTTCTGTGTAACTGTTCCTGTTGTGTTTTACAGATTGTAGATCCTTTTCAGGTTCTCGTGGCAGCCAATAAAGCAGTACATCTACACAAGATAGGTAAAATGAAGACCAGAACTCTCTATGCAGAAATTATCTTCAGCCTTTCACCAAACAACAATGTAAGATTTACTGAATAAATTCCTCTTTTTTGCCAGAGAAGCTTCTTAAGATCCACACAGCCAAACTAAATATATGTATTCATTTAACAGTTTACCTGGCTACTAGAGAAGTCACTGTTGTTTTTAATAACACTAACTTGGTGCTACTGTTTTTATTATTGTAGCTTGTCAGAATTCCATTAATGTAAACCATTTGTCAATTTACACTTTTGGTCTGTTTGACCCAGTAGTGGAAAAGGTTGGTTCTATGTGAGTGAATCATAATGTTCTGATATTTTTTATCTTTTCTCAGATTTCAGATGCATTTAAGAAGTTTGGCATTTCAGACAGTGACACAGCAGTACTCATTGTTCTGGTTGTGGACAGAGACAAAGCTGTAAATCTGGAAGATATAGCATCTCAGGTGGAAGGCCAACAAGTTTCTCTAGATGAACTCCCCCAACTAACAGACACTGCCAAAGTTAAAAAGGTGTGTAGCCAAAAGAGAAGACTGGTGGAGAGAAAAGAGATTGTTTATTAAATTGTCTGATTAAATATCAGTGGGCATAATTCACTTAGGATCTGTATTTCTTTAGCACAACTGGAAACTTGTTTTAAGTGAACCTTGTTTGCTTATTTATTTCTTAAATGTTTTTAGTTGAAACAAGTTCTAGCTGTCCCTCCCTAACATCACAAAGTTTAATTCTTCAAATTATTAACATTATCATAAAAATAAATTCCAGCTTGCTGCCTACCACTCAGGCACTTTTGCTTCCTGATTTCTGTCAAATATCCATTTAGTTAAAAATTTCAGTCCTGAACAGTTTCACAGGCACATAAATGGTCCCAGTATGAGTAGCTAACATAAAAACATGTTGATTAGCTGCTGGGAGCTGTCTTAGGGCATGTGTGCTCTTAACAGATTGCCATATGCTAGATAGGTATCTTGAAGCATATGTGTTCTAAATGATGAAGTTCAAGTAACTTAAGTAGTTTTGATTGTATCAGTCAAAGTAATGATAGGAGGCATATGAATAAAATGGGACAAATCATAGCATTTCACATGTGGAGCTAAAAGTGCTGCTCTCATTCAGTTCCTTAGTTTTCCTTAGTCTTGCAGTTTCAGAATTTGCTTGGTTCCTCAGTCCCAATTTTGTCTTGCAGTCACAGCAAGATAGGAATTTCCAATGTAAAAGTGGGGGGAGAGGGAAAAATCCTTTCTTGTGCACATGTTTTTTGAAGATATGTGATCAGTTTTTTTCTTCTTATACAGCTTTACTTTTTTCCTTTTTTTTCTGCAGATGTACAAAGTTACTCCACAGGAAGAAAAAATTGGCACCTTATTGGATAGTGTTGTTTGCAGAATGTCAACAAAAGATGTGTTATGAAAATGTGGAAATAAATTTTTTTTTAAAGGAAAAAGGGCTTTTAAAGGTGTAAAAACACTTCATTGTAGTTCATCCTGCATTTCAGAGAAAGTGGTGTAGTACTGACTAATCTGATGACATCTGAGCTTTAACCAAGCTTGGACACAGGGGTAATCTGAGCTGTGTTCTAAGCACAGAGAGCAATTCTATCATGCAAAGCAGAATTTCCCATTGGTATTTCTATTCTTTTGCTTGACAAGGGAAAATTGCCAGTACTCTGAGCTGAACTTAAACAGAAGGTTTGGAAATCTGTACTTACTTTCCTCTTTTATCAAATGTTTTGCTAGTCCCAAACAGGATTTAAACACAGTAAATCATTTTCATTAACCCTCCCTGATTTGTTTTTTTGATACCCCTGATGGATGATACTTCTTTTAATGCTACTGCCAGAAAAGGTGTTTTTATGGCCCAAGTATTGCAGATGGACTAGAAAAAGGCAAGTCTCCAGAAACTTAGGAGCAGCACCTCCTTCCCTGTGCTAATGGAACAGAGTTGCTGCCCATGCTTTGAGGACAGGAAGGTTGTGGGACACCGTGGCAGCCAGGGTGGGGCAGAGGCACAGGAGATGTGCACAGCAATGCATGAGGTCTGTGGATCATGCTGTGGTGGTGGCAGCACCTGACTGACATTATCCAGAGCAGTGCACTGATAAGGTGCTGGTGTGTGGCTGTAGTACTTTAGTGTTGGCGTTCAAGGATAACGAGAGATGCTTTTACTTTATAGCACTGGATTATGCATGGTGATGCTGACTTCCCAGGGCCTAGTTCCACGTGCAGAGTTCACAGCATAGATGTATTAACTTAAATTGTCAATACAACTTACATAGCCTTCTGAAAGGATCATGGAACTTGTTTTTTGAACTGGTATTAGGAAAGCCCATCAGAGGTAACTAGGTAGAATATTGGTTTCCAGGTCCTACAACCCTGCATGAGTATCATTTAATCACATGCAGGCATCCTGTTTAAGTAAAACTACTGTCCTAATTAGGTAAAAACACGTACTGTTTTGTTACACTGTATTATTTTTCTGGGACTTGCATAAAACTATAATTCTCTGTATTTTTTTACTAATGTTCTCTGAGGTATTAAGATACTTGTAAGAGTATGTCCCACATTCTTATACATAGTGTTTGGGAAAACAAAGCATATTTTGACTGAGAGGTAAGTCTGAGTTGGAGTTGAAATGTTGTCCAGTGCAGTAAACAGACCAGTGAACTGACATATAGATCTGATTTTGTCTGTGTTTCTGTATTTAATATGGAAATCCATAGTTTCTGGTTTGAATTTTGATTTTGGTTGTTTTCCCTCAGTTCAGACGCAGTAGTACAAATACCACCCTCTCCTTACCAACCAGACCAATGGCAAATTTAGTTACCAAGTACCAAAGAAATTCCAAGATTTATCAAAAAGGATTCAGGAGAAATAGCTCTGCTGATTTCTTGCTTTAAAGATGGTTTTACAGGATGCATCATCCTTTCTAAAGGGAAATATGACGCAGTAGTAAAAACTGGAGCTTGGAAGGGCTTGAGCCTTTAAAAAAAATGTTTGTAACATCAGCACATGAGAATGACCATGGAAAATAAAAGACTTGTTTTCCTTTTCTGAGAGTCCAGTTGGTACATGGAATGTATCATAAGATTTACTGGCTGAATGACAATGTTTTTGGTAGCTTTAAATAACAGCAGACAGGTTTGCTTGAACCACGGCCTTTTTTGAACATGTGTAAAACATCTGTCTGGTCTGTTTAAAATAGGAGGAATAAAATGATCACTGCAAAAAAGTTTTGACACATAAGTCCTAAACTTGTGTTCCCAGTTTCTACTTCTTGTCAACTTCATTGGTATAGAAACATTGAATAGTTTGCTACTGTTAGCACAAGTTAAATTGGGAATTTGTGATTTACTGTGAGTCCCAAATGAGGTATTTTTATGGGTGGATTTACAGGAAATTATTTTGGGAGCTGAAGCCTCCAACCTATCAGTGAGGCAGGTGATTGGGGTCTGTTGACATTGGAGATTATGCCCTGCAAGACCACATGTTTCACCTAACCCTAGTTGTATTATCCAAATTAAACAAGTTATTTACTAAAACTGGTAATAAATGTAGATTTTGTTCACCCTGCAAAGTTACACTTGTCTTTCTGAACACATTAAAAATCACTAAATTTGGATCTCTAACGTTACTGTTGGACCAACCAAGGCTGTTTTCCAGCAAAGCAAAAATTTAAGAAAAAGGGATAGGTTTTTCAAAACCTTCAATGTTGTGCTGCTGTCTCCTCTGAACTTCCATACCTCATCTCCTCTTATCACAAGCTGAAAGAGGAAGCTGAAATATTTTCATACCTTATTTGGATCCCCATGCTTCAGAGGCAGGATTGTACCTGCAAGATTCATAAATACAACAAATCCAAAATTATGAGGTGTGGTCAGTTTCTCTAGTTTTTTTGTTTTTTTCAGATGGGGTGGTTTTTGAAATTTGAGGGTTTTGCCTGTGCTACCTTTTCAACATTGCATATAGGACAAAAGTTGAGGGAAAATCAGCAGTTTATACTTCTAAATTCAACGACTAAAACCTCATCCACCACAGAATTCACTTTCCTGCTTGAATGCTTTGCAATACATGAATTTCTTGTGGAAGGATGAAAGAAGAGACAAGCCAGACAAGAAACACTGTACAACATCATCCTGTACAATGATGGAAAACACAGCAAAGCCAACAGACTGGTGCTGTTTGAGTGAAAAGCTTTCAGCCCAAGTATATCTGATGGATGTCCAACTGCTGGCCTGTCCATCACATAGCATGACATGTCCATCACATGCCCCTGGGCATGAGACCGGAATGTGCGTTTGTACCCAAGGAAAACTTTCCTGTCCTCTCAGGGAGGATGTCCAGTAGCACACTAGGATTTTCCAACAGCCATCACCTGCAGGATTGGAGCGTGTGTGCCTATCTCATGGTTGGGTCAGTGTATGATTTGGCACATGGTAAATCTCACAGTGATGTAAAAGAGATGGTCAGAGGTTCTGCAGTGAAAGAATCAGGCAGAGAGTTGGTTGACTTGCATCAGGATGACCCCTGAGTGCTCTGTGGCCACATCTGTAGGCCACTGTGATGAGCATGGCAGCACAGGCAATCAAGATTCACTGATACGGAAGCTCAATTTATGAGCTGCAGTTGGTGCATCTCTGATTCTGTGTGTGACACTAGTACAAAAAGCTATGTATGTTAAAACCAACAGCAAAATCTCAAGCGAACAAAAAATGCACATCAGCTGTCAGTGACCAGTTCAAGGAATGAACTCCCCGCACCCAAGCTCTGTTCACTGCCTTCCTCTCTTCTGTCATCCTGAGATGCTTTACCTGTCTGCACTTACTTCCAAAGTCCTTCACAGTTCACATTGACCTCATATAGTCTAAGCATACCCTCCTGTGTTTTGCTTTCAGGGCAGCAGCTTCAGGCTCCCTTCAGTGCCTACTTCAGCTTAGGGGAACCTCCCTTTACCATTTTCAGTACCACTCTTTGACCCATTGTCAAAACTCCCTTTCTCCTGCGAAAGCCACAACGGTGAGCTTCCAGCACAAGGAGGCTATTGCCCGTCGTGCAACCCTGGTCAGCTGGGGTTTTTCATCTTGCTGTCAGAATGTCTAAGTCCCTCTCCCCTTCTGTGTATTTAAAAGGTAGTTTACAAGGGAGGGATCATCCTTTTACCGTAACACTGGCAGATTGCTGCATCAATGGAGGAGCACCAATTCCAGCACTCACACCCCCTTGCTGAGAGCTGATGTGGGTGCCTCTGATGCTACGCTGTGCTTTGTAAAAACTCCTGCAGCTATACCATAGACGTCTGCTCAGGAACATTTCAGTTTATGAGCCCTCCTGGTTATGGATGGATACCAAAATGGGGTACACAATACTTGTAAGAACTGTGTTGTTTACATGTACTATGGAATTGCAGGTGTGTGTCTATGTGAGAATTCAAAATGTCTCGGAGGCGGTTTTTTGCATACTGTTTATTAGTTCAGGCAATGCTGAAATTTGGGGTTTAAGCTGAGTTGAAACTCCCAAGGCTTGGACTATTGTCCCAAACAGTCACTGCCCCTCAGAACTGTCAGTCCATTAACCTGTGCTCATCAGGAGTAGACAACCAACAAAGAGTTTAACAGAGACTGCCAACTGACTGTACATTCAGAAAGCTTGCAGGTTGTCTGAGTGGGGCTATTTCCTCTTGTCTGAAAAAAATGAGAGTATGGAATGCCTCCCATCAAGGATAGGCTGAAGTATGTAGTGTGGTGCTGCCATAAGATATTAATGAATTATGCAAAAGCAAACAGTGGTTGCAGATGAATTAAATATATACAAGACTGAAGACTAAGCCAGCTGGTTCTGTGACAAAGGATGCTTACAAACACAGCTTATTTCATGGTTTTATTCCTGAGTTTATAAAATCATCACCATAAGCTGAAAATATGTGGATGCAAGTCCACAAGGACAGGTAATCTTAGCAGAGGTAGAGACTTGACAATTTAAGTTCAAAAATGGAAAGCTGGGGTGGACAAACATAGACCAACAAAACACAAGTTGAATTCTTTCTAGAATATTGTGCCTAAAGTTTCATATTCACACTGAGGGTAATATAAGTGTGTACAGGTCAAACAGGTATATGCCATTGACAAAAATCATGTTCTGTACATGGCCTGTTAAATTCGACACAAATATTTTTTAAATACTTGACAAAGAAAGCTGCTAAATTGCTGCTATAAGGATGAATCCTTTCTTGACCAGGCTCCCCAAAGTGCCATTAGAAGGATCATGATGATCACTGTGTAAAGGGTATGGACTGTAACAAGATCATCTCCATGCTGGTGCTTGAGCCCAGAGGTGCTGTGCCAGTTCTCACTCCTGTTCCCATTGGTTTTCTGTCTGTGAGCACGGAGAGAATGTATCCTGACATAACAGAAAGCAAGATTAAGATTAAAAATTCTTTTTTTATTAACAGTTCAACAGTGTTTGTAATGAAATCCAGAGTGAACACTGTATTGTTGACTAGATTTGGGAAAGCACTCTTCAAACTGTATGGGGGTAATAAAGTAATTTCCATAATAGGAAATGCAAAACATTTACCAGCCATTTGGTATTTCTCTCCCACTGACAGGCAGAGACTGGGTAGGGGCTTGTTACAGGATGCATAGTGCTCTTACTCTTCACTGTTGATACAGATCATTGTCTGAGAAAAAACATACCCTTTCATTTTGCAATATTATGAAAGTGGCAGGATTCAAATAAAAAATTACCAGTTTCCAAAGCTTTCATCCATGGGAATAAGCACAGCATGTGCTATGTGAGCTTCCATCCTGCTCTGACATGTTTTTCTAGCTCTGCTTTTCAGAGGAGAATTCTCTCTGCAGTCTGTGTCAAGGTATTCATCCACAGATACCAACCAGGAGTGACTACACAAAGCATACCTGCAGAATTCTCTGGAATAACACTCGACACTGCTTTGCTACCTTTCCCAAATGGTTTGAAACTAGAACTAGTCTATAGGAACTGTTATGGTCAGTGTTATGTTGTTATTGTCATCTCTACTGAAAACTGCCTGCTAAGCCCCAGTGCCAAGTCCTTGTTCCTGCTGCTTTTTCATTTTATGCTTAATGTTGACAATTCCATCTGAACTAGAATGCCAAAAGGAGATTATTAGCTTGTGATTTTCATGTAGCTTAGGAAAAAGTCTGAGAAGTATTAGATGTATTACAGCTCTGGTTCATACATGCTCCTGCTGACGAGTAGGGGTTACCACAAATGTTAGTGCAGATACAGCTAATGAGTAAAAAAGAATTTTAAAACACAAATTACATACTTACAGACACTTGGAAGAGAGCTGTCAAAACTGATTTGTTAAAAATGAAAGACTAGGAAATGCAATCGGCGAAAGGGAATTCATCATTAAAACAGAAGTTCTGCAGTAGAGGTTTTACACAAAGTAATTGCAGAATTAGAAATAGACAATCTGTCTTTTGTAGCTGCAAATCAAATAACACAGTTCACAGTCATCTGGAGCATCATGTAAAGACCATAAGAGGAATATTCTGATAGCAGTTTGCTCTTCTATCCCTACCTGAGGGGCATGCAGCATGTGCAGCTTACCTCCTGCAAGCGTTCATGGTGTCTTGGTGATTGGGTTCTCACTGCGTCAGATTTCTTCTTGCAGAGAGGAAAAAAGCCTTTTTTATTCTCGTTTCCTTGCACAAAAGGGGAAAATTTTCTCTCAGCACAAACAAAAGGAATCTTCCTTCCAAGCCCACCAAGCTGACCAGTGATAATCTGTGAGTGCTTGTTAGTTGTCAATGAAAGCTCTTGAATAAATGGTTTCTAAAGCTGATTTTGACATAGTTCTTCAAGAAATTCCCTTGAGCAATTCACAAGGCAAATAATGAGTAATCCCAATGACTTGCTTCTTTTAGCTGCTGGGTTCTCTTCTTATAAACAGTAGCTCACTGCTGAAGTGCTGCCAAATTCATAACACAAGTAAGACACAGATGGAGGGTGCTGCTGATGAAAATGCAGGATGAGCTGTAACTTAGAATTACTTTCTATTATATCATAGGTTATTTTGGGGTAAAACAGTTCCTTTCTACAACTGCAATTTGGCTTAACTTGGCTGGAGTGAAATTTCAATCCACCATCACTTACACGTGCTCTAATACTTGGATATTTTTATGGAAAAGTAGTTGCCTTCTTCAATAAACTGTTGACTTTTATAACATGATCACATTCAATAATTAGTCAATAAGCAATATATCAGCACAAAAGAAAACATTTTGACATTTAGGGTTAGCAACAAAGTCATCTATATCCTATTATTCCCTGACCACCTGGAGCCGTTAACTAACAAGAGGCTGTGCCAATGCTCCCAACAGTTGGGTGTTGCATGATCAGCTGAGCTACTGCTGGTTTCAAATCCAATGGACCTGTAATTATTTGCAGGGCTTGTGAACAGACACCTTTACATTTGTCATTTAGAAAGAGAGGCCAAAGCCCTTCTCTCCTAAAATACATTCTTGCACCATCTTTAAACTGTCAAAAAAAATTTTAAATAACCACATCTCTCAGTTAACTGCTACTTTTAACTAATTGTCACATAGAATTGCAATTAAGACAAATCTGAAATTGTAGTTCTGGTGCATTTGCAAAGGCTTTTCCCTTTTCCATAGCATTTATATTTTTGTATGAGTAAAACTGGTTCCTTTAGTTTGATTAAAATGATTAAAAACTTCCAAATATGTCTTGGGGAACCAGTTATGGTCCAGAAAATTAAGACTGAGCTTGTTCACCCTTGTGAGTAAAACTGTGTCACTGGAACGAGTGGAGGTAGCGAGGACATAGGATCATTCTTCTTTATTAGTAATAAATATAGGAAAATAAAAATATTACAATGACTTGGAGGGAGGAATTTGGACATCAGTAAAGAATTACTGACTTGAATCAATTCGAGCCTGATCCTGAGGATATAGGCGGTTCCAGCTTTTGGATTCTGTGTTCTAAAATAACTTATACAAAGTGGTATATGCCACAATAATAGCTGTGCACTTTTTTCCTGTATATATTTAGTTTCCTTTATATATTTCTTTGATTTCAGTCCTAAGATCTGTAGCACTTATAACCTATTTGCCCCTTTTCTCATTAGTTTCATCTTGGTTTTCTAGATCTTAGGGATGCTTTCTCTTTTTGACCAAACTAAGCAAAAGCAGGTATGTGCACACCTCATCTTAGAAGTGTGAGAGGGTTGATTTTTTTTTGTTATATAATATACTCTTGAAATCTCCCACCTTTTATCCTTCAATTTTCTTTGTGGAAAATTGTCCATGATGTGCACAGCCCAGTGTTATTAACACAGCCATGGACCCTTCCTCAACTTACTGAAAAAAAAATTGCTGTTGAGCTATTAGTGAGCCATGCTACAGGCTAAAGCAGTGCAAGAGAACAGTGAAAATGTAGGATTGAAATTGTTATTACTGCCAATAATTGCAATTCAAGGATCAATGAGAAAAGCATCAAAGAGAACAGGTAGAAAATCCTAAAACAAAAAGCTGGAACACAGAAACTCTGTAGTAATGAGGCTTAGCCTGTTTTACAAGCAACTAAGCCTGAGAGTTCCCTGTGCAACCGACAGCCAGGAGGGACTTCTGGGATGACATGCGGGGAGAAGAGGTGGGACGTGAGCATGTTAATACTCAGCCCAGTAGCCTATTGGTCCAAGCCATTTACTAGACATACTAACCAAAACATAGGATACTTGCTAAATACTCAAGTTACATATGGATCCTGCAGGGCTCCATGACAGATAAAAACGTAGAAGCAGCCAAGTGGAGAAAGGGTTATAGGATATTTTATCTATATGAAAATCTGCCGGTTATAATACAGCGTTCTTATTCAACTCATAAATTCCAGTCTGCTGATTTAAGCATCCCGAAATAGTCAGAACAGAATACACCCCTGGAATGCAATTTCTGAGACCATGCAGGTACTAGGAGAAAACTGTAAGCGCTGTGCAGCATAAAATGTGAGAAGCAACGTGAACAGTGGTGCTTCCTACTGACACGGGTCTACTTTTACACCTATCGGTCATCCCGTATTATTTGGCAGCAGCTTGTCCTGACACTCAGGGATTTTGCTGTTCCTTAGCCCCCTTGGGGTTAGCTATATAACCCTCTTTAGAGCAGCAAAGAAACCATTAGGTTGGAAAACACCTCGGAGATCATCAGGTTCAACCTTTGACCGATGGCCGCCTTATCAATCAAACCACGGCACGGTCACGCCCCAGTGTCTCCTTCACAACCTCCCGGGGACGGTGATTGCACCGCCGCCCCGCGCGGGCCGTTCCAATGCTTAAACACCCTTTCTGTGAAGAAATTCCCCCTGATGCCCAATCTGAACCTTCCCTTAAGTTCAGTTAAGTTACTGGGAGAACCACATCCACAAAAGCCGCGGATCGCACCAAAGGAACCCGGTCCCCCCCCCCCGGGGCTCTCCCCCGCCCCCGCTGCTCGCGCGGCCGGGCCGCCATGACGCGCGCGGACGGCGCGGCCGTTGGGGAGGCCCTGACAACTACGAGCCCCACAATGCACCGGGAGGGCCCGTGTATCCTTCGAACCTGCCAATGGGGACGCGCGCGGCGCGTCACGTGAGCGGGGCGCGATTTCAAAGGCGCGGGCGGGTGCGTGGCTGAGGCGGCGGTGGGAGGTGAGAGCAGCACCGGTCGGGGCCCGTTCCCGGGGCCCGTTCCCGGGGCCCGTTCCCGGGGCCCGTTCCCGGGGCCCGTTCCCGGGGCCCGTTCCCGGGGCCCGTTCCCGGGGCCCGTTCCCGTCACGGAAGGAGGGGCGAGAGGAGCTCAGCGGGACTGTGAGCTCTGTGGGGTCCCCTGAACCACTTTTTCCATGGTGCCCTGCGACAGCCCGAGGGGGTTCACCTCGGCATAGAGGGAAGGGTTTGCAGCGAGGGTGGCAGAGCAGTGCACGGGCTGCACAGGGGGGCTGTGGAGTCTCCCTCTCTGGAGACGTTCCAAGGCCGCCTGGATGCCTTCCTGTGTGACCTGCTCCAGGTGGCCGGCCCGGACTGGATGATCTCCAGAGGTCCTTTCCAGCCTTAACTGTTCGGTGATTCTGTGTGGCAGTCCCTAAACTGCGAGTTTTCAAAGGGATTGTTCACCCCCTTGCTAACTTATCATCAAGGTTTGTTACCCTGTTGGTTTTGGGGTTTTTTTTAACCTATTGCATGGATAATTCTATATTTTCCAGGCATTATGGAGGAAGGAGAAGAAATGCCAGCACATTGTGGGAGTCATGTGGCTGAAGAGAAACTGTACAGCTGCATGAGCAATGGTAGGTGGAGAACATGTTGGAGTGTTTTTTACGTGGCACATACCTTATATCAGTATAATATTGGTAGACATCCTGTATCTTGTTTTATATCATGTTCTCTGTACTCCTTTCCTTGGATGGGCTGCTGTTGCCAGTCTCAGACTTGCAAACCTCCTGAGGAGCTTGTGGAGCACCTGTCCTGAAGCTTGTGTAGCAGTGCCTCTGCATATCTAATCTGAGCTCCTCCCTTTTCCTTGTCTGCTGCTGATTCAATCAATATATAGCGTATGCAATAACTAACAAGACTGATCTTTCTCACTGGCGCCTGTTACTGTCCTGTGGTGGTCTGAACCAGAAAAGAACTGACTGATGGGGACAACTGGACTGTCACATAGCTCTAGTGGCCTGGGAGGGAAGGGTCACATGTCTCCTGTGTGAGCTGTGGCGTCCTGGGGGAAGTAAATATGTAGGAAATGGGGAAACTGCATGCAGCCTATGGAAATTTGTAAGGGAATCAATAGAGAGAATGGGGTGGTTTAACCTGCAGAAGGGGCTTGGGGTGAATTTATCACTCTCTACAGGAGGATGTAGCCAGGTGGAGGTCGGTCTCTTCTCCCAGGCAGCCAGGGAGAGGACCAGGGGACATAGTATCAAGTTGTGGCATGAGAGGTTTAGGTTGGATATTAGGAAGAATTTCTTCACAGAAAAGTTGATTAGATACTAGATTGGGCTGTCCAAGGAGGTGGTGGAGTCGCCATCCCTGGAGGTGTTTAAGGAAAGACTGGACATGGCACATGGTGCTGTGATCTACTGGATATGGTGGGGATCAGTCATAGGTTGGACACAGTCTTGGAAGTCTTTTCCAACCCGATTGATTCTGTGTTATTCACAACCATACCTTAAATTTCCTGGACATAAACCATGTTTTAATTATTTGAACTTGGTAGCTAGCTAGCTTTTTTGCCATCTAACATCAGCTTCACCGAACTGTCAAAGCATAACGCAACCATTTTTATTGCAAATCCCCACTGTGACAAAATCTTTGTTATGGTTCCAGACTTTCCTCTTCTGAGTGATGAAAAGTTTGATTTTGACCTTTCACTCTCTTCAACAAGGTAAGGAAAGGTGTATTTGCCTATAGACCCTTCAAAATGGATGCACATAAGATGCTGGGCTAAATTTATTTTTTTTATAGTGGAAATGAAGATGAAGTTTTTGTTGGCCCTGTGGGACACAAAGAAAGATGTATTGCTGCCAGTATGGAAGCAAAAAAGAGTGTGTCTACTTTTGATGATAAATTCATGTGGAGCCCACTTCAAGAAGAGAAATTTGTGGAAATCTTCAAAGAAGCTCATTTGTTGGCACAGCAAATAGAGACTGGAAGCAAGAAGGAAGAGACTAGAATAAGCCAATCAGAAGAAAAGGAAAATAAGATTATAGAAACATTTGTGGACGACTCAAAGTCAAAGCTGAAAATACTGAGAAGCCAAAATATAGAAAAAAGTCCCAGAGCTGTTAAACGGGAGACATACAGTGTGCAGGACAGCCCAGCGTGTCAGCTGCCTCCTTGTTTTCAGAAGGCATCAGATAAATTTTTGTCAGATGGCAAAACACATGCTCTTCCTATGGCTCCAAACAGAAGCCCGGTTAAAATTTGTGCGTCTCCTAAAAAAGTTGCCAATTTGCCTCTGACACAAGAACAGAAATCTAAGGAAACAAATACAAAGGCAGCTAGCAAACTACCAATGGCAAAACCTTCATCTACCCTTGGAGGAAGCAGTTTGTTGACTATTGAAAAGGTAAAGTCGGCTTCTGAGCAGTGTTTTCTTTAAACATGGCCTTTATGTGTTTTAGGACTGTTTAAACTGTACAATCTCTTATTTTTAAAAGTGAATTTTAATCGTCTGATGCTTCTCTACCTCATAAGATCCCTAAGCAGGAAATGTTATATATATATATACAGCCCCAAATTAGGGCAGATCCTGTGGTATAGTAGGTTGATTCCTTTGTGGTGTAAATAGCCCCTTGATTTTGGGTGCTGTAAGAAAAGGGACAGCCTTAATACTTTAACTAGTCAAATTGTGCCCCTCTGTCTGAAAGGATTGTTTGTGTGATGCAGTCCTACCATCACAATGTCTCATCCCTTGGAAGCCAGAGGAATATTAAACAGAGTCTAATAAAATTGTAAGGAACAGCTGTCACAGTGTGGAACAGGATATGGGTGAGTTTGTTTATATGAGATTTGTGCTGATGGATTGTTGCAGAACTTAGGTTGATGTCTGATATTTGGGTTCAAGCATGTTCAGGTACTTGGCAGATACACTCACTTCAAACTGTATTAGTCTAAAGGCTTGAGGACTTTCACTGTGTTCAGAGGCTTCTTCAGTGACTGTTGCCTTGGTTTCTTAACAAAATCAATGTGTGTGGTTTCTAGAAACACCAGTAGCTTTTAAAATGTTGCACTGAAGTTTGCAGCTCAAACTAGGAAAAAATTTTGACAAACAGACAGGGGTCATCTGAAGATCTAATTTCTGATAAATCTAGTATTGCTTCATATGTCTTTATGTCTTTGTTCAGTGGCAATTCCTCAGTGCAAGACACAAAAACCCTTCCTGCACCAAGTAGTGACAAGCATTCTTAACATGAATGTCCTCGCAGACGTGTGTATATATTGATGAGATCCACCTTGAGCCCTCTCCAGGCTTGACAGTCCCAGCTCTCACCCTTCCTCAGGTGGGAGATGCTCCAGTCCTTTAATCATCTTAGCAGCCCTTTGTTGGACTCTTTCCAGTAGCTCCAAACCACTCTCACACTGGGGAGCCTGGAACTGGACACAGATCTTCAGGTTTGGGCTTCCCAATGCTGAGCAGAGGGTGGGATCACCTCCCTTCACCTCCTGGCAAGGCTCCTCCTTCCTGCAGCCCAGGATATTGTCAGCATTCTTTGCTGCGAGGGTGCATTGCTGCCTCAAGTTCAGCTTGTCCATGAGCACTCTCAAGGGCCCTGTCTGCAAAGCTGCTTTCCAGCTGGTTGGTGCTCAGCAAATGCTGCTGCCTGGGGTGACTTCTTTTATTCTTTAAGTCCATATTCACTTTGTGACAGGAATGAAAATAGATCTGTAAAATAATCCAGATACAATGATCTGTTTACAGGAAAATTCACTTTTTAAACAAATGTGACTAAGGAGCTCCTCTAAAATTAACAAATAAAAAATTATAACACCAAGGCAAATAATGAAAAAATAATGTATTAAATAAGGGAATTTTTGCTTTTGAATAAGCTATATTCTTTGATTCAGCCTGGCTTAAGGAAGATGACATACCTGAAACTTCCTGGTGTTGCCAGTGGTCTCTCAAGAAAAACTACATCATCATCTTCATCCTCAGTTTCCAGCATGAACTCAAGTCTGAATTCAAGCTTACCCATTTCTCCTATAGTAAAAAAAGGTAATCACTCTTACTACAGATTTGTACCCCAAATCTGTTTTTTGAAGTATCTAAGATTATTTTGACTGTGGGTTTGGAAGTGTTTTAATGATGTCTAGTACATACAAACACTAAGAAATGTTTTGAATGGAGAATAAAATTTTCTAGGCTGGCCCACTAAATCCCTGTGGACTAAAGATTAATATTAGACATCTATAATTTGTAAAAACTAGGTTGATTTAAGCCTGATGTCTATGTGTGAGGGTATGACAGAGCTAGAAAGTAAGCTATGCCTCAGGAAACCTGTTCCTTTCATACATCATGTCTCTATTTTGGCAATGAGCATGAGCTTCTGAATGCTCTGAGCTTGTCCCACTGGAATTAAAGGGAAAAAAACCCACCCCTGAATAACAGAAATATGGAAGGAAGGTGGAAGGCCTTGTTCCAAGTTTCTATAAGCCTAATAAAAAGATGAGCTTTACTCAAGCAGATTGGAAAAAACACTTTTGGGAAGGTAACTGAATACAGCCAGGAGGAATCAGGCCATCAATTTGACCCTTTCAGTAAGCCTCAAAGGGTCAGGAACATAGTCTCCTAAAAATACTGACAGGATAAGGACCACAATTCTTGTACATCTATCCAGATACCAAGTTACAGCAAATTTTGATTTTGTACTTTGCTTCTGGAAGTTTAATAATCCTATGTTACTGAAAGCTTGCTAAGAGCTATTTTGTGCAATATAACAGCCTAGTCAAGATTCATCCCGTTAGTGAAAGTAACCTACAGACTCAAAGTAAAAGCAGAAATCTGGGAAAAAATGCTTGTAGGGTAGTTTAACCTGTGGTATTAATGCAACTTGAACCATTACCTTCTTGAAAGGCTGCCTGAGGGAACAGAATCAGCTATGCTGGAAGAAAATGATGAAGTGTTAACTTGAATCTGCAATCTATTGTCAGTCTGTGAATATTCTTTCTCTTGATTGCAGTAATTCAGGAATTTGGTGAGAAGACTATCAAATTGCTGTAGAATTTGGGGAGTAAATTTTCACTGTCTGTTTGTGTTCTCTTTAAACTTGAGTTGTTTGAATATAAATTTAAATGCTGTAAATTGCTGTTTTTCTTTCCTATGTGAGTGTAATTATTCTCCTTAGTCAAAAACTTAGTGATAAGTGATGATTCAGAAGTACAACTTTCTATTTCAGGAAAAACAAGCTTGTCATCAAAAGCTATTGTGAGTGGCTCCAAGCTTTCATCTAGTACAAACAGGCTGGCCCTTGTGAGACCTACCCCTGTGTCATCCCTGCAGGCTGCCAATACTGAGACATCCAGGAAGCAAGTGAGATTAGCCAGTACTCCCAAAATATCTCGGGATATAACCTTGGCTAAATCTTCATCTTCTGCAACATCATCTGAGGCTGCAGACAGTGGAATTCACAGACCAAGCTCTGTTTCCAGTCTGCAGCAGCTGTATCAGCACAATAAAGATGGAAGTGCAGCAAAAGGAAGCCTCTGTCCAAAGCCTAGGTCTAGAGTTTTGTCTGTTTCCACAAGTCAAACTAAGGTTCCTGTGAAGACTCAAGGTAAGCACATACTTCATGACCTCTCTTCTTGTTAGTTTGGTTATTAAAAGCAAATGCTACCTTGAATGCTTGTTATTTGTTTCCTCACACTTCTGTCTACCTTTTGGAAGGAATTAGTATTTTAACTGAAAGATATCAGTTTTAAAAGAAATAAATATGAAATCTCATAGCAGTGAACAAAACTTTTCTCTTTAGATGCAACACCAAACAAACTGGCACCAAAAGCAACATCATCTCTTGGAGTAACATTTTGTGGCACACCTGGAAGGTAGGGCTTCATTTAAAATTAAATTCCACTGAGGCACAGTTCTTAGAATGCAACATTTGGTTGGGTGTTGCAGCAGTTTTTAAAAGTTTGAACTTCATTGTCAGTCCTTGAGACCCTCCAGGTTAGATGTGCTTATTGGAACTGATTTAAAACACCCCAGAACTAAAACAAACCACCTCTCTCACTCTGTTCAGAAGAGGGTTTTCTTTGCAGTGCTAAATAGACTAGAGTCATTCATAAAAGAATTCTTTTGTCAAGTAAAGCCCTTACTCTGCTGTGTTTATCAACTTTAAGCTGATTGCTCTTCCTTTACTGACCAAAGGGAAATGTATGTCTCTTGTTTGGAGGAATATAGTTTTACTCAAACAATTTCGAGAAGGTTTTGGCTAATCCACGCTCCTTTTCTAGTGCTATGGCAGTCAGCACTCCTATGAAAGCCTCAGAAGATAAGACCTCCCAGACTTTTTGTTTTCCTGAGAGGTCTGTCTCCATGACTCCTGCCAGTCTGAAGCCATCTGGGTTACCTACCCCTGTGCGTCGGGTCTCAGGGTTCCCCGCAGTGACCCCGAAGGCTGTGCCAAGGATGACCTTTTCTCCACATCCTGCATCTCTTCACCAAAGTTCCAGCTTTCCTACCAAAAAGACTCTTACAGCTGGGTAATTCAGAAACCTTCATGTATTAAATGAGTATTGTAGGCAAAATGCCTCTAAATTAATTATAATTATGACTTTTAGGTTTCAAGGGCCTCTGCTACATGTTAGCATGAAGGATTTGAGCATATATGTTGTGTAGGCCTAATAAAAATTTAAGTCTTGTGACTATTAAAATGCTATAAGCCTTACTGAGGTGACTCAATATCTAAAATTAAATAATTTTAATAGGAAGCTGTTAGTATTTCTTGGCTAGGGAACAATTTAAGACTTGTATGTGATGATCTGAAAGCAGATTTGTTGGTGGTGTTATTTTGCTATTGCCTTCTCATGAAGGAAAGTAGCTGATTAAAATGTGTATTACTTTTAACTTTCATTTTATACTGTTGCCAGTGGTCTGTGAAATTACACTTTTAAATCATCAGTCAAAAAGCCCAGGATTTAGTTGACTGAATTTTCATTCCTGAGCAGGTTTACCTGTGTTTTTGTTAATTACATTTGTTTTCTGTGAAAGCAATGTTTCCATCTTCATATTATCAGGCCAGAGTCTTCTGACAAGAGCCATATGTATGTATGCAGGCTTGTTTGGTGGCTAGTGGAGAGGAACTCTATTAAAGCAGGAATGATTTATGCCTAGAAAACTCTGTGTCATATTACTCAGGCCAAATGCCCCAAATAATCTTTTTTCTCAAGAAAAGAATTACTCTGTCTACAATGACTTTACCATACTAATCAGATTACAGCCTCTGCTCCTCCAGCTAGTGTCAGCATTTCTTTTCAGCAGGGACTGAAGGGGGCTGCTCAGTGATAGGCAATACCACTGCCTGCATTTGTGAAGTTTAGGCTGCACGTATATGTCAATTAAAATTAAATTCCTCATCATCCTGAAGTCATTAACTCCCACTTCCTTTTGCATGGGTAGGCAATACATTTATTGCAGCATGAATATTTTGTATTTTGCAGGGAACTAGCATTCTTTTAGATAAAATACGAGAATCCTTTTAGTCATTCATATTTGGGGGGAAAAAAGGAGAACATGAGACTAGGACATTGGCTTGTCTGTCTTGAGTAGTTCATGCTGATTAAAGAATTCAAATATTCCTGATGTTCTTTTCTCTAGTTCTAAACAGAAAAAAGAGAGTAAGACACAGGTATCTTCTTCAGAAGATGATGTATCTCCTCCACCTGTGCTGCCTCTTGCACTTAACTTCTCACCAGAAAAAAATGCTGCAGAAATAGGAGAAAATGAATTAAAAGAGGCTGACGTACAAAATCAGCTGGCTGAAGAGAAACAACCTGAGGTAAATAATACATTTTTTACAAAACTAAGTTAACTGCTTGAAACCAGTTTATTTCAAGTATTATTTTCAAGCAGAAAAACCACTTCAGTACATAGGAAGTTAAAATGGATTAGCTGTTACCATGTGCACCCTCTAGTGCCTATCTTTAGCACTGAACATATGTAGAATGTATCCACTAATTTTGTTCCCATTTCAAAGCTGAACAGTCAAATACTTGCATTAAATAAAAATATTAAATTTCCACTTTATTGGAAAAAGTGCTGTGAAATCCTTTGGATTTGATTAGAAAAGCAGTGTCACAGGGCAGTTTCCATTGCAGCTGTAAAGCCCTCTTGGGGATAAAAAACCCAACAACCCAAAACACTGCTGTAGATCTATATTCAGTCACCTGAATCATCATATGCAGATGAAAATTAAACCTCAAAGTCCATCCAGCAGTAAATTTAGTCAAGTGTCAAGCAAAGATTTCAGAGAACACTTTTTACCTCTCTCAGGAATGTACTGGCTTCATATTGAAGCTGGCACTCCACAGAAATTAAGGAGAAAGGACTAAACTGGTAGTTTTGAAATATTAACCTGTCAAAGGAGCTATTGCTTTACAAATACTCAGGTGTAGAATAATCTGTAGATTTAACTGCATGTTACTGCATCAATAAGTTCCAGGTTAGCCTCCTTGGTGACACAAGTATCAGTTAGAGAATTGCTTACCACATGTATGGGGTAGTTAAACTGGATGAAAGCATAACTGAAGTGTGAAGCTGTGTAGAATAGTTCATAGAGCTAAATAGCATTGCACAACATTTGTAGTTAACTCGTTTAAATGTTGAGAGTTATTAATCTTCAGTTTTAAATTTAACTCTGATTTTAAGTGAAAAATAGTTTTATGCCCAAGTAGCTCTTTTACTTTGTCTCACTGCATTTTCCCCACCATTGGCAGAGCAAGAGCTGAGGTCTTTGCACTGTGCAAACAATTCTGCATGAAAAATAGCCAAGCTGTAAGTTAAGTGTCCTGTGATCATTAGGTCTGTATGAGGTAAATTGACTGCCTCAATGTTTATGAAGGAAGCATGGTGAAGAGAGGGGAAAACCTGAACTAATTTTTTTTTAAAGGCCTTAATGGTGGACGTTGGAGTAGACAAATCTTTCCCACACACTTTTGAATGTGAAAATAGACCTCTGATTGACCTTTCCAACACTCCTGAAGTGAACAAGATTGCTTCTCCAAAGCCTGTATTCTCCGGGCAGATAAAGGTAAGTTTTATTGAAACCTTGTGGTGCAAATGTATTAGCAGAAAAATCGTCAACTGGCTGCATACCCTTGTCTGCAGAGCAGCTCCACAATACTGTAGGAGTTATTTAATATTGGCTCAATATGTTCAATGTGATACACATACTAAGGTGGTCTTAAAGTAAAAGAATGTAGTGTTTAAAATCAAACAATGTGTTCTAAACTAGAGCTCAGTGAGCAATCTGCTAATAGGGAAATGAGTAGGATAGATAAAGAACTTGGTATTTAAAACAGTTGCTATAGAATGAAACTGTTCTGAAACAGAAAGTGAATGTTGTCTTCAGAAGAGTGGGAATGGTTGCTCTTGTTTCTCTCTTGGCACATCTTCAGTTCTTGGCAGCAGCTCATTTCAATCAAAAAATACAGGTTGCCTTTACTGTTTAGCTCTTTTCCTAATCCCCTCCTTAGCTGGAAGATGTGTATTGGAATCTACTCTACATTTTACAAGTATTTCTGGGCAAGTGGTTTTTTTTGTACATTAGCCTGAAGGTAGATGCCTTTAGATATTGTCAGATGAATGTTGGTAAATGTGATGATGCAGCCTTTGACAACAGATGTGGTTGGGATCCCTTTAATATTAAGTCCTTCAAAGTGTGTCAAAAGAGGAGGCTTTCAGAACTCTGACTTCTAGGGGCATGTTCAGAGGAGTTCAGAAGTGCTCTGCCCTGCTTTGCATGGCAGTGTCACTTGAATATGCACAGTAGTGAAATTTAGAAAAGCCTTTAGAAAAGGCTTTTGAGGTGAGTATGAGCAACAACCACCTTGTGAGAAGCTTGTGCTTGTCTAGGAATGAGCTTATGTTTACAAGACTGAACACAAAAGTTTGTGTGTGGTGCTTGTGTTTTGTCTTTGTATACTAATAGGAACTGTAAACAAATTGTACTGGAGAAGACCGTTAAAAGAGATTATAGTTGCTAGTAGCTATGTGCAGCAGCTGACCACAATAACTAAATTTTACTATTTTTCTTTCAGCTAATTGATTTGAGTTCGCCTCTTATCACTCTGAGTCCTGATGTAAACAAAGAAAATCTGGATTCCCCTCTACTCAAGTTCTGAATTTGAACTGAAATGAAGAATTCTTGGCAACTGTGATCTTTAAAGTGTTTAGGTGTTACTCTTCACTCGTACAGTTTTTTGAAGTTGGCTACATGTTGTATGAGGAACTGCATTAGCACAATAGAATTCTAACAGTCTTGATATAGTTAGAGTCTGATAATGATTTTTTTAATGGGTATGCTGCAATGGATGTATTTAAACTATGTTGCTCTAAGGGAAATAGAGACAAGTTTCCAACATTTGCTAGATATTGTCCTTTGATTTCTTATTCCATATGTACAATTAAGTTTTAATTTAAAATAAATGAGTTGTTTACCAAACTGTTGTACAAAATAGCACTCTTTTATTACGGACTTAGGTTAGACTATTGTCGAGTTTCACTAACAAATGTTAAGTTGTAAGTAAAGCTAGTGGTCTTCAGGGTGGTGTGTATCAAGTTTGGAAACAAACATTTTATTGTTGAATGCCAATGGAATAAATCAACAGCACCACCTGAATTTCTGTGATGCAAAGGAGAAAGTATCTGCATGTTATTACCAGATGGTTTAGTCTTAATACTTCAAGGTTGAACCTTAAGCTTGTCACCTTGAAAAGAATAGAAGAATGCATTCTCTACCTGAATTTGCTACATCTGGAGACTTTAAATACAGGAAGGTATTGAAATGCAAATGCACATAGTAGTACCCATAAATGTTGAAGTGACAAGCTTGTCTTGGAGATTAGAGAGTTCTGCTGTGTATGTACTACCTTCATATATTTACAAAACTGAGATGGAAATGGATTTTCAGTTACTGGTGTTAATTCAAAGAATGGTGGAAGCTGGAGACAAAGTGTTTAAGTAGGAAGAGGTGTCCAGGGGAGTTTGACAAGGATTTTGATGCTGAAAAAGGTGGCTGCCTTTGGCTTTATCTGAAAGCCCTCAGCTCCCCCTCAGCACATCTATACCTGTTCAGTGGCTACTGCAGTGTCACCCGGTTCTGAATGAAGACCTTTGGTGAGATGTTGGAGATTCTTAGAGTAAAACAACTCTGCCTACCCTTGTGCCAATTAGGAACCATAAAAATATGGAGTTTGTATACTTGCTTTGGTTCTTCCTGCTTTCCTTCTGCGATAAACAGGAGTGCTTTCTGCTGGAGCATTTATTAAAACTATTTGAGCCAGTGCTGTGCAGTTAAAAGCAATGCCTGAACCGGGGTCCTCAACTAGTCTTTAAAGGGAAGGAAGAAATGAGTTTAGTTACCTAATTCTAAATTGAATTAAAGGGAGAAGATAAAGTTATTTTTAAAATAAGTGATGTATTTGTGGTTTATTTTTTGAAAGAGGTAAATGCATTTAAGCCCTATATTTCAAGGACTTGTGGGAGAGTCAAGCATTCTGTGCCACTGAGAACTGCATTTTCATGTACATATGGTTTTGCAAGCAGCAGATGTGGTTTTGAGCCATGATAATTCAGGAACAGCCACGAGTCGTTTGCCCATTGAATTTTGGGCAGCACGGCTCAGCAGGGCCCGGCTGGATCCCCCTGCTGACTGACGAGCACTGAGGTAACAGGTGGGTCTGGCTTTGACCGAGAGCCAGATCCCAGCCTTGGAGGTACGAGTCAAACAGCAGGAGCACAGAATGTCTGCCTGGGGCACTGAGCGAACGACTCGGCTTGTTCGGTGGCAGCGGGCACGAAGCCACCACGGGGACACGTTGGAACGTGTCCAGAGAAGGGCAACGAGGATGGTGAAGGGGCTGGAGCACAAGCCCCATGAGGAGCGGCTGAGGGAGCTGGGGTTGTTCATCCTGGAGAAGAGGAGGCTCAGGGGCGACCTTATCGCTGTCTGTAACTACCTGAAAGGAGGGTGTAGGCAGGTGGGGGTCGGTCTCTTCTGTCAGGTAAGTGGCGACAGAACAAGAAGTCACAATCTCGAGCTGCATCAGGGGAGGTTTAGACTTGGTATTAGGAAGAAGTTATTCACAAAAAGGGTGATCCACCATTGGAATGGGTTGCCCAGGGAGGTGGCGGAGTCACTGACCCTGGAGGTGTGCAAGAGTAGGCTGAATGAGGTGCTTGGTGCCATAATTTAGTTGATGGGCTGTTAGATTATGGGTTGGACTTGATGATCTTTAAGGTCTCCTCCAGCCTTGTCGTTACTGTGATACTGTGACACGGACCATTTTCTGTGAGGGGGGGCTGTGGGGCCCGGGCCGGCGCGCAGGCGCACTGCGGGCGG
>VXBA01001489.1:429117-656952 GCA_013399895.1 Serilophus lunatus
GCGCGGGCAGGGCACTGCTGGGGGGAGCGGTAAAGGGGGGCGTGGGCAGAGCTCAGAGTTGTGCCGTATCGTCACACCGGGTTCCCCGAAGAGCTTGGTTTTGAGTTGGCTGCAGAAAGGAGCCCAGGCGTACAGTTGCCGGCCTATAAAGCTTATCAGGACGTTTGCTGAGTACGGGGCTACTCGCACCTTCTGCAGGAAGCAGTTACACAGGAAGGGCTTGAAAAACGCAGGGTTTGGGGCCAGCCTGTAAGTTTAACCTTCTGAGTGATTCTTACCTTTGTTTCATAGGCTACCAGGTGACAGGCGTGTTTATGAAGAACTGGGACCCGCTGGACGAGCAGGGAGCTTGCTCCATCGACAGGGATTGCGAGGATGCTTACCGGGTTTGCCAGAAGCTCGATATCCCGTTTCACCAGGTTTCCTACGTGAAGGAGTACTGGAATGAAGTATTCAGGTAGAAACACGCTTAACAACAGGTGCTCTTTCAGTTTCTGAGTGTGGTACCGTGTTATGATGAAAAAAGCAAGAATGGACAGATGACAGTAACAATGGATTGCAGTATTATCAGTGCTAAGGGAAGGTCCTGAAGCCTGTTAAATATTGGAGGAATTTTTTCTCTCTCATTTGTATTTAAGAACAGAATTTGTATCTTAATTTTATTGTGTTATGTCTTAATAGAAGATTTCTCTCTAATTGTGAGCCTGTAGCAGTTGGTTGGTTGCAGCTCTTCAGCTGCCCAAACTTACTGCAACTTGAAAAAAATATTTAATGGTGTGCTATTATGTATTATTGTCTTTGTTTTACATAATGTGTACTGAATCCAATTTGCCACAAAATGACCATGACCTAGCCTTGCTGTTTAAACTTGTGTGAAATTTGAAAATGTTCTTTAAAGAGAGTGCTCAGATTTTCTTTGAATTTGTTGCACTTTAAGGGATGTTTGCATGGGAAAAGCTGAGAGTGTTTTGTGGGATGAAGGATAAGGAGGGACTCGTCGGTGTATCAGCACAATTGATCTTTGTGTACTGAACATGAGTGTAGAAGTTGTTCCCTCGTCTTCATCATCCTTCCTTCAAGCAGTGCTGTTGTTACGTTAGAAGAGACTGGGGAATAAACTGGGCATTCTCCTGCATGTTGAAATAACATCAAGCTGAGCACCAAACTTTTGGACAGTCTGAAGAAAGTAGCAGAGCAGCCCTGTCCTGAGAAACTTCTCTCCATTTTTCCCTTTTGGTGTGAAGAGGATGTATAAGAGTTGTCAAACTTCTGAGCTGTGTAGGGTGTCTGTAAATGGAAGTTCACAGAAGTTCAGCTTTCCTTTTGCTTCTCATCCTGCAGTGTTTCCAATCATTCTGTTACAAATGTGTTGGTTTGTTTCAGAATCCCTTTTTCATTATTGTCATCACTGACATCTCCTCCTCTACGTCTCTCTTTAAAGGGTTATTCATCATAAAACACCTTTTATCAACAGAACTCTTCCAGGTCTTATCCTTTCCAGGGTTTGTGCAAAGCCTGTTTCAGGTCTTTATATCAGAGAGAGATCCAGTAAACATCATTTATTGCCCTTCCTCTGGTTCTGTGCTTTACTAGAAGCTCTGAAGTGATGTGAGCCTGGCTTTGTTAGTTCTTTATGAAAATCCCAGTGTACCAGAAGAGTATGATGCTGAACTCTTCTTAACTTCGGTGGCTATTGAGGACAAGGAAAATAAGGCAATGGTCAGGCATTTTGGTATCACAGGGCATTGCTGTATGCTCATTAATTTCATTAGTTATTATTTCAACATTTTCAAGCAAATAAAGCTATGGGCTTTAGTTATGCAACAGTGTAAAACTATGACACAACTTCAAGAAACTTTGAATTTCTAGAAGGAAAGAGAAAGGACACGAAAAAGTATAAAAAGTTAAGCCCTATGACTGTCTGCTTATGGTGATATTATTGGAGGTAAAGTAATTGCCTGTTCAGCTGAGACACAGTAACTCCTGGTGTGTGCTCCACCCTGTTGTCCCTTTGGAGAATTAAATAGGGTCATTTAATTCCGAGAGTATTTTGTAAGAGATGAGTATGTACACTGGGCAGCCATGTGTTCCCTAAGGGGATATTAATTTAATAAAGCAGGATTATTAGATTGTAAATGGTCATTTCACCCTTTCCTCAGTGCATGTTGGAGAAAATCTTCAAAGCATTGGGTTTTTTACAGGTTAAAATCTAGTGGGTATTTTATTTCTAACAAAATGCTGAATATGACTGGGACTGGGGTTCTCATGTATGAACAAATTGTCCAATGTCAAGTAGTGTTATGCATGTTAATGAGGTTGATAGACATTTGAATCTTTATTTTACAGTGACCTCTTAAAAGAGTATGAATTGGGAAGGACACCTAATCCTGACATTGTGTGTAACAAGCACATCAAATTCAACCACTTTCTGCATTATGCTATGGATAACCTCGGTAAGGCATTTTAAAGTGTGTCAGTACAGAGTGTGTGCCCTGGAAATGTTTAAAGGGTACAAACTTTAAAAGCTGGGGAGAAACATGAGTTTGTATGCATGCCTGACTCACATACATCTCTGTGGCAGTATTTCAGTTTTGTTTTTAAGTTTGCTTTTACATACAGGATCATAGAATGGTTCAGGTTGGAAGGGACCTTTAGGGGACATCTAGTCCAACCCTCCTGCCCTAGGCAGGGACATCTTCCACTAGATTAAGTTGCTCATATGTAGGAACAGATTTAATTCAGGGACATGCATTGACCTGACCCTTAAGTTTTACATTCTTAGGTGGTCCTTAAAGCACAAAAGCACAAGTGCTGACACGCTGGTGAATAGTTTACATTATTTAAATAGCAAGAGTACAATTATTGTCAATGTAAGACTTCTCTGTAGGTTTTTCTTCTTTCATTGCTTTCTAGTTTTCTTACTGGATGTTTGCAATCCTGTTTTGCACTGTGAATTTCAAGCACATGCCTTTGTGTTATGTTTGACTTTTTTTTTCCTTTGATAGGAGCAGATGCAATTGCTACTGGACATTATGCTAGGACCTCTTTAGAGGATGAGGAAGTGTTTCAGCAGAAACATACTAAAAGACCACAGAGGCTTTTCAGAAACCGTTTTGAGGTTAGAAATAGTAAGTTGTGTCTTCTTTTCATGTTTCATCCTAGAGAAATTTAATCTGTGTTAGGTGTCTCAGAACCAGGGAGGTTTATTACCTTACACACAATGATTGCTAGTTAAACCCCAGCTTTGGAGGAGATTGATTGCCCAAAACACGGTATTTATGTTACTGAAAATGACCTTGACTTGTCAAGTATTAAATTTTCTGTTTTAAATGTAAGATAATTGTGTGATGTATAGTGAAAAACATGCTATACCCAAAGGGAAGAAAACATAAAAACTACCACTGTACAAAGCTGCCACAGTGACATTTTTGTGTTACAGGTTCTCCACTTTTATTTACTTGTTCTGGACTTAAAGGAGTTTATTTGTTTCTTTGTTTTAATTTTATTTCTGGAATGGCCCCAGCAGTAATGGCCCCAGCAGAACCAACAGTTTACACATGTGACAGATTGTGGTTCACAGTTTTAGTGTTTGTGATGTTCCAAAAGGGCTTCTTTGCCTTCTGAGATTTTGTAGTATTACTTATGACTGAACTATTGGCCTGTAGTTTGTTTTTTTAAATCAAGGAACACATAAGTAGTGTTTGTACAACAGCAGAGCTATTAGCTTCTATACGGACTGGACATGACTGAGAAACTGTACCAATTTTATTTGATCAGATAAATCAGGAGATTGCATCTATTTTAAAGAAAAAAGTCGAACTCTCATCTTGAGGTCTGGGAATGACTGATTGTTCAAATCACTGATTTATAGCAGGGAGATTTTAGGGCAAAAAAGTGTCTTTTTGAAGGACTGTTTAAGGTATTTGAATCTTCATTCTCTCTTTCACATAAAATGTGAAACTTGTTTTCATTTGTTTGTATTGTTGATGTCCTTGCCAGTGACACATGCACTATTGTAATAGATCAGTGTGTGTAACACTGTAAGATTCTGCACAGTACAAAATCAAAATCTTTCTAGCTCTAGTAGTGAGAAAATACCCAAACATTTTCACTTAGATTTTGAAAAACCTGGAAAATACTGTCTTTAACATATATTTGGAAATAATAAAATGAAAATGTTGATTGTCAACAAAAATAATAAAGTAAGCTGAACTATTAATGGTAGTTATATTGGGATTCTTTGTGTTTCACTTTGCAGCTGTGAAACTCCTTCAAGGGGCTGACCTGTTTAAGGACCAGACCTTCTTTTTAAGCCAGGTCTCACAGGATGCTTTGAGGAAAACCATTTTCCCTTTGGGAGATTTAACAAAGAGTTTTGTAAAGAAGATAGCAGCAGAACATGACCTTCATCATGTGCTAAAGAAAAAAGAGGCATGGTAACACTTAAACATTTTTGATTTGTATTTTTTCTAAAGCAGACTTTCCTGAACTTTTTGAACTTTAATCTGTGACAGCTTGTCTGTTTCTGAGCACCATAATTGAATAGGTTGAGAAGCATTTTGTCATAGCTGTCTACTTCTTTAAAAGTACTTTTATCAGCTTGTGGTTAGTTGTGTATTTTAGCTTGCAGATATTTTGTCTGCTATTGAATCTCAGAAGAACTATGGTGATGGTGAATGTATAGGATGCTGTGAGCCTGGAGCAAAGCATCCTCTGTCACAGCAGTGGAGAGAAGCCCTCAGTGTTTATTCTTCACATCTTTTAAAAGTTTCTTCACTATAGTTGTTTTTCAGTATGTCTTCAGAAATTGTATCATACTGTTTTTCCACAGTTACTCTTTAACAAAAAAAGTTATATTTCTCTGAGAAATAACACTTCAAGAGTTGATCTTAAAAAATTTAGTGCAGGCAGTAATTGTATTGCTAATGCTGTCTTGATTCTTTTTCATGTTCCTGTTCATCTTCTGTAAGTGGGTATTTGCAGAATGTAGGCAGTAACTGAAAGGAAAAGGAAAGCCTATTTCTTCTTGAAAGTTTTTTTTTTCCAAGAGGTAGACCATTACTGTATCATTCTGTTACTTTTGTGCTTTAATATGGAAGAGACTTCTGATTTTAATATCCGTACAATATAATCACCAAGGTTAAGGCATTTATTTATTGATGATTTATACTATTTCCTGTTATTTCTCCTATTTTCTGTGCTTACAGCTCTAAGTGATACAGTATAGAATTAGTTTACCTGTGCTGGAGCAGATGTGGTTTTGTATTGAGATGCTTAGGATAATTTGGGATACTTGCAAGGGGAAAAACCCTATCTTGGACAGATTATTAATAGACATGATTTCAAGTGTTTTCTCTGCCTTTATGGATTCAATTCCATGTTTCCTTTTCAGAGTATGGGAGTCTGTTTCATTGGTAAAAGAAACTTTGAAAATTTCCTTCTTGAGGTGAGCAACATTAAATCTGTGGGAATGTTTGTTTTGTTCTGATGTTCAGTTTTGAACTGTGGCCCACAGTGAGAAGTGAGGTCCCATCTCCCTTTGCAGGCCCAGGCCCAGGCCCAGGCAGAGGCTCATACCAACAGCCTCTCAGAACTATCTTGCCCCTCCACCAGCAAGCAGTCACTCACTTTCTATAGCAAAAGGAGTGAACTTGCACTCCTGTGCCTGCCAGGTTGTGACAAATGGTTGAGATGTGGGTGGGGCAAATGAATCCTGCTGTCCTGTGGCCTATATAAGGATGGGGGGATGAAGCCTGGAATTACTGCTGATAGCAACTGCCCTTCCTACTTTTCTCTCTAGAGCAGCATCAAGGAAGGTTGTATAAGCTGCTTGGGCAGACTTTGATTCTTGAGAAATTATTTTCAGCTTCAAGTAAATGTAGGGACAGAACCTGAAATACACTGTGGGGTTTTCTTGGGCCGTCTTGTGATTTCTCTCTTCCTCTTTGGTAGTATTTGGAACCTCAACCAGGTAACTTTGTTTCCATTGAAGATGGAAAGGTGATGGGAACACACAAAGGTAATTGACCCCCCACACCTAAATACCTTGGTTTTGGGTAAAGGGAGCAACACTGCCTATATTTGGAGGGACAAATTTTGTGACATTTCAAAGAAGTCTACAGGTTTTTCCCAGTTTAAATTGTGGAAAACTACTTTATACAATAATAGAGCTTTGAACTACAACTAATTCTTGATTATTTGTTCCATATTGCAAGAAAGTAAGTGATAATTAACAGGGTTATTCTGTTAATACAAAGTGGTTGTTATTTTAATACCAAGAGGCTGTTGTTCACTTAATTCTTTTGAAATAATTGTGCTTCACTTTCAGGTTCTTTAGTACCTAAACTTTGCAGAAAAAGCACACCATGCACCTCAGAGATGCACAGTAGGATGTCACCAAACACAGGCAGCTTAACTTTTCTGCCATGATGTCCTTCCTTTACTGTCCTCAGTTTGAGCTGCCACAACTGAGTTCCTCTCCCAAGTAATTTATAGTAGTAGGATATTACACTGGTACATAAAAGTAAGGGAAACTGGCAAGACTGAATGGTGCATGAAGCTGAAATAAATGTTTGTCTTTTATAAAATGTAAGAACACCACAGTCGAAATGGTTTAGTGTAAGATCCTGTGCTTTGGGTACAGATGAAAACTTTCAAGTAGTTGTTAGCTTAGTTTGTAACTGGCCCACTTCTCTAAGAAGGCTTGGTTTGTTATTCTTTGTTTAGTGGTAGGGTTTTGGGAAAATAATGTATTTTTCTGAAAGTAAAAGATTAAAGGTTGCTACCAGCATTCTAATTTCATATTTCTTTAGGTTGGTTCCTGTACACAATAGGCCAGAGAGCTAGGCTGGCAGGCCTCATGGAGGCTTGGTTTGTTGTAGACAAAGATGTCAGCACTGGAGATATCTACGTGGTGAGTCAAACACTGGTGTTGCAAATGACTATCAAAAGCATTTTGTGACTGCTGCTGTATGGAATGTGACACTAACCTGGGCAGAATTCTCAGCTTTCCTCTTGGGGGAAACAAGAATTGGTGTAGCATCAGCCAACGTGAAACGCCTTGTCCAGAGGGGCTTTTCTTGAGCAGCAAGTTGATTTGGATTTTTGGCATAAAACGTTCCAAAGGACAGATACTGAAAAGAATCAGCCAGTCTACTGTACAGGCGTGTTGACAAGGGTATTGGTAATGAAAAAATGAGACACAGTACATGCAGTTCAGTTTGGGAGTCTCTCACGTGTTCTTTCTTCCATCTCTCTTCTGTGTGTGTGTGTATCTTTCAGTGAGGATCCCTTTTATTGTACATTTCATGAGAAAGTTTGCTGCCTGAACACTTATCTCTACACCAATTTAGGCAGTAGTTTTTATCAGAGGCCAATTAAGTTCTCAAAATAATTTTTACTTCTCATGCTCCTTTTATTTGTTTCCTTTCTCACAAGTCTCCAAGGTCATGTTCATCCTGGATTTAACACACTTACTCAAAACATTCACACATCGGCTTGGAGAACGAGGCTTCTTGGAGGTTGAAGCAGGCTTATCTCATTTTCAATTAACCAGCAGCTAAGCTAACATGCTTCCACATGCTGAGCTCTCATTTTCTACTCTAAAGCATGAAAGTTTTATCATAGTTAGTATGATAGGGTTTATAAAATGTGTGTTATTTTTGTTTATGATGTATTGCTGTCTTGTTTTTCTAGTAAAAGAACTAGGAGCCCGTTTATCATTTTGAAAACTGAGGCAGAATATCTGTAATACTACAAATAATTGGTGTGTTAATGGCTAATCAAATGAGGTGACTTGGAGTTCTGCAGCTGGCTGGCATTATTAACATTTCTTGTTGTTCATGCAGATGTTGTTTTCATTTGATAATATATTTGATGTGATTATAATGAACGTATTCTGCTACTTGTTGATGTGCCAGTGGTGGAGGGGACCATAAACAAACAAGAATTGAGAAAAAAAGGAACATTAAGAAAAAATGATGTCCTACAGTAATCATATGTGTGTGCAACACTCTTGTTGGGGACATTCATTTGGGAAACTTGAGAAGAGGGAGGTAGCATCTTGTTGAAATAGGATAAAGGAGAACAGTAGATTTCTGAACTCAGCTTGAAAAAGGCAGAAATATGATTGGAGGGAAAAGAATTCAAGAAGTGACATGACTCTGAGGTGTAGAAGGCCGACAAATAATTCAGGTTTGCTTTAGCCGTAAGTGCTAATAACTGCTAGCTTTCTAACTCATATTGCCTTTGTTTTTTGTTATGGCTTTTGTTATGGCTTGATGCTTCCCCTATGTTTCAAGCTTTACAAGTTATACAGTCTTCTGGCAAAGACATCAGCATTAAATAAATATGTTTTAAGGCCCCATCAAGCGATCACCCTGCTCTGTACAGAGACCTACTGCGGACAAACCGAGTGCACTGGATAGCAGAGGAGCCTCCAGCAGAGCTTGTTAGAGAGAAAATGATGGAATGTCATTTCAGATTTCAGCACCAGATGGCACTAGGTAATCAAAACTTGTTTTATTTTTTGTTTTACTCAGTTTGTAAAACTTTGCTAGTGTGTTAGTGTAGTTTCTCAGAAATAGTTGAAATGTTTTGGCTTGCCTTTCTGTTTCTTTAGTGTCTCATAAAAGTCTGTGGAGTAGTATCTTGACTTAGATCTGTTTAGCCTAGTTATAAATGTTTTTTAATGGGAGCATAAGGATTAACTGTCAGGTGTTTGGTTTTTTCTGCCTAGTGCCTTGTGTCCTGACTCTAAACCAAGATGGGAGTGTGTGGGTAACACTAGTGAAACCAGCAAGAGCTATCACACCTGGACAGGTAAGTTATTAGAAGTAGTTTTCTTTCTTTTTTATGTTTTAGCTGATCTGGCTAATAAAAAAGAGTAGCTTTGTTACTAGCTGGAGTAATTAATTTATTACTTAAATTACTGTTTTTTGGATTTTGGGGTTTTGTTTTGTTTTTTTTAGAATTTAGAACACATGTAAATGAATGTGCTCACTATCCAGCAGGTCTCGCACAGCGTGCACTTGCTCTCCCATGCTGTTTGCAGCTGCTAAAAGGACTCTCCCTGTGTTTGTGTCTTAGTTTGCTGTGTTCTACAAGGGTGACGAGTGCCTGGGCAGTGGGAAGATCCTGAGGATGGGCCCATCGGTGTATACCCTGCAGCAGGGCAAAAACCGAGGGGAGAGTCCAAAGAAGGAAGAGATTGACAAAATAGAGCCAGCAACATAACACTGTGGGATTGTTTACTGAAGGACTTTGGACAATTTGCTGCCTGAGAATAATAAAAACTATAATAAACGTGGCTTTTGTTGATCTGTATGTTCTTAAGGCCAGTTGACCGTAGAGTCCCAGCTCTTGACTGTTAGCACTGAATGGGTTTAAAGCTGATCCGGTGCAGTTTTGCTGGATTGTGTGGTGCTATTTATGTTATTACATATCAAAAGATGTCTTAAATTGTTAACTCTAATACTAGTTACACATACAAGAACTCTAAATCATGTCTGAAATCATAAATGGATCTTATATGTAAGTGAAAAGCTTTTTTATCCCTTTACTTAAAAGTGACTGTCCCTAGTAAAGTACATATGTTATTTTACATGAAATGAATGTATGTCCTTTGAATGGAAGAAAAGGAGTGAATCATATTTGAATTCAGCATTTTGAATGAACTCCAAGCAACAGATGTTTTTCATTTTATATGGTTTTATAAAAAATGCTGTGGGTTCTTAAACTGTGTTAAGTAGTGGATTCAGGTGTTGACGTAAATCAGAATTACAAATCTTAGGGGCTTAAAAACAGTCTTAAATGTTTTCATGCAACTGACTACTTTTCTATTAACTGCTGAGGGCTGAGGCTGTTTGGTTTGTCTCCTGGGGAAAAGAATGCATTGTTGTGCTTGAGAAAAATATAAATTCATAGGGATTTCCTTATTGTGTATCTATTTTATTATAGACCTGATAATAATTGGATCTTGCCATGTCTCAAAATGAAGTGATATTAGGAAGAGCTGAATACCCCATCCAAATTATCTACATTTATAAGGATTGTGTGCCTATTGGGGGCACCCTAAGCTTATAATATAACTTTATTATAACAAGTAAACAAAAATGAATTCCTGTCTTTTAACATGGTAGTAGCAGGTAACTGTTCCTAAAGTTACAGCTTTGCAGGAGCAGGATTTTACAGGTGTGTGTAGAATTTTGAGATTTACATCCACTCTGGGCAGTAGGAAAACTGTAGCATGAACAGATCTTTTCAGCAGATCTGAAGTCTTGCATTACATGTACATCTTTGTCTGTTGTCCTAGTATCTTCTAAGGATTCCTTTTATTTCCTCTGCTAAAGGGAAAAAGTAAAGCAAATTATTAGTAAATTTAGTAAACTAAAAGGGAAAGAAGATTCTTCAATGTCTACCTGCTGGTCTGGCAAAGCTAAACACGGTTCAGGAAGCCCTACAGAGAAAACTTAGACTGTTAAAATCTTACTTGACCTTACAGTAAATCTGCTTGAGAGGGGAAAACCATTCTTTTTCACTGGTGCTAAAATCAATTGCATTTAAAGTCTTTCTTTGAAGTGTCAGTGTGCGGCTTAACTGTAAAGATAATTTATGCCTCACGTCAACTCCTGATTTTTATTTGGTTGGTATGGGTCCTGGTCGTGACTTTTATGTGGCATTCCTAATGTTTTCCTTTCCTTTCCTGAAACATGTCTTTGCAAAATGTAGAATTACTTACTTAAAGAGTTAATGCTCCTTGTTGTCCTCATCTGAGTCTTGCCATAAATGTCCCAATTAAAATCTTCACAAATGTTCTATGTTACACTGGTATTGTTTTTATGTCATCTCACAATCTGCTCCTGTAGAGGTAGGTTCAGCTGTTAGGACATAAAAATGGACGTAGCCATTTCTGTGTCTTCAACATTCACTTTCTTTTAAGATTCACAGAGTTGCAGAGGTTGGCAGGGTCCTCTAGAGATCTCCAACTCTGCAGCTCAGAGCAGAGGCAGCTGAAGCAGGTGGTTCAGGGCTGTGTTGTCAGGTTTTGAATATCTCCAAGAATGGAGACTCCACAACATGCAGTGATTAGTTCCCCCTGAGCCTTCCCTTCTCAAGTCTAAACAGCCCCAGCTCTCTCAGCTTCTTGTATGACAGGTGCTCCAATCCTCCTTCATCAGCCCCTCCATATCTGTGTGAGGAAGAGACCTCCTTTACTGCCCATGCATTCTCTGTTGTCTCTCAAGCAGGTGCCAGAGTGCCTGCATGAAGAGCTGGGCCTGCAAACATAAGGCTTCTTCCAGTTGTCAGACTTCCTGGTCACAGGGGCTATGGCAGACATGCACAACAATGTCATCCAGAGGGGTCACCCCTTTAACCCCAACCTGCCTGCTTGCAGCTGGCACATTGTCTACTCTGGGGCAGGGCTCCATGCTGTCCTGCTGGTCCCTCATAGCCAGGATGACTACCTCGCTTCTCCATCCCATCCTGTCTGTCCTGGAGAGCCTGTATCAATGTATGGCAGCACCATTGCCTATGTGAGCTGTTCCGCCACATCTTTGTGATCCCAGTGAGGCTGACCCTTGCAACTGCACACAGTCCTCTAATTTCTCTCATGTTTGCCCATGCCACATGGGGAGTATACAGGCACTTCAGAGGGGCACCTAGGGGGGCCGCTCCAGCTTGTGTTGTGTCCACCTCCTGCAGGCAAGAAGCCCAGCTTTGCTGGGCCCAAGAGGCTGTACCCTCGCTCAGGATCATGGTGTGAGCTGAAGTCACTCATAACAATTCCTTATTCTTCAAAAGGATGAGAGTTACTGGTTTTTAAAATCCCAAAGTTGCTGAGTAGCTACTGTTGTGGCTGCCATCATCTGGAAATGAAAGTCGAATCTTTAGAACTGGTAAATGACTCCAGAACCAGTGAGACACCCTGGATGGTAATTTTGGCTGGCTTAAGGCTCTCTCTGTTACTTTGTTACATTAATATTGCTTTTGTATAATGAATCCTTATCTTCTTTTTACTATTGTGTTTCTACCAGGCAGCATTTCCATTTCTGCGTGGCTGCAAGGATTTAAATGTATGTATTCTTTTGGCTCTAAACCTCAAAATGTAACTATTCTGTGACCTCTGCACTTATTAAAGTGTTCACAAGATCAGTTAGTTCTCAGGGTTGCCTGAAGCTGTCTGCTTCTGGGCCTGCCCAAACCCACCAAAACATGTCAACTTGGGGACACTATGGTACCAAACTCTACACTGAGCTCAGGTTGAAGGAACTAGGGTCAATGCAACTGGTTCTCATCACCGTGGTGTTAAACTCACTTGCTTTTAGACAGTCTTCTAAACTTGTTCCAAGAAAGTTTTCTAGGCAAAAAGCTACTTGTTAAATTTGAATAGGTTTTGCAAATGCTTTTAGAACAGCAATAAAATCACACAATAGTTTTGATAAATTTGCTATTTTTTTCAAGAAAATATTCGTCCTGCTCTGCAGGCTCAGTAGTTTGTGGTTTTCTGGGTGTGAGCATTTCTTAAGTGGTGGGTGAAGCTGCTGGGTGGTTTGAGCTCTGCTGTACTGCCTGGTGAAGTGCTGCTAGCTATGAGGATACTGAGAAGGCAACTCACTCCAAGGATGGCTCTTTTAAGCAGGAGAATGTGTTCCCTGCAGCCTGAACGTGTTTCCGTAACCTATGAAGAAAAAAAAAACTTTTGTCACCTTTCCTCAGTCCTTTGTTTTTGTTTTTTTGGGTTTTTTTTCTATTTTCTTTTTATCTCTACCAGGCAGGCTTGCTTTTTATAAATCCCATTCTGAGAACAAGTCTTCCCAGTGCATCGTGCCTGGGAGGGCATTGCTGCTGAATTGCTGGTACAATACCTGGTTCATCCCAAGGCCAGTGGACTCAGGGCACTCACTTGTCTAAGGCACAGTCAGTGCAGTAGTTTTAAGTGCTTTTTAACATTGTTATGGTGAATGTAAGAGTTCTGGCAACAAGATCCTAGATTGGCTGAGAGCTGCTGAGCCAGTGACTCACAGCAGGAAAGGTTAGCCATGTCCTACTTGTAGTATAGCTGGCATGGGATGCAATTAATATCTGCTACAGATCCTGCAGGACAGAGACTTTTTAGCATATGTTCCACTTCCCTCTTTTTGTTTAAGCGTCCTTAACTTTGGATACAGCAGCAATCCAGAATGCTTAATGAAGAATATTCATACATTAACATGCTGCTTCTCAGAGGAAACCTCTCTAGCAATTGTCTTTGTTCATTTTTAAGGCTCAGGGACTTTGATTTTTATCATCAGGGCTGAACCTCATGGTTCTGCTGAAGAATCCTCATCTGAGGCAGGGGTGAGTATGGACAGTGTTTGGTTAATACAGACTCGTTGTCTGAGAAGGGTGGAGGCTTCTTCTCGACTTCTGTGCAGCTCAGCCTCCTGCCGGGATGATAAGCAAAGACCTCTGACATGATGAAGTGGTTGCTTCTATTGCTCCCAGTGAACCTCACCATACTGCTGGGAGCTAGGAATTAGTGGGCATTTGTGAAATTCAAAGTGCAAATAGCTTCTTGCATGGGATGTTTCACAATAGGTTGCATGCCTCTAGCAAACATGACACTTGCATGTTTAGATCAACCTTTCCAAATAGCTTGTACTGTTCAGAAGGATTGGTACATTTCTCTTTCCACTCCATGTGTTTCTCCTGGATAAGGGTCTCAACTATTGACCTCCTGCATGAGATCCTTGCTCCTCTCATACCTAGGGTCTTTGGCCAGGAGAATTTTATTCCATCCTGTATGGGGACTCAATTCCTCAGGGGCATCTGGCAAAGCAGACTATAGAGGCACATTTTTACTGCTGGAGCTGGCTGTTATCTGCAAGATGAGCAGCAGCATCACCATTTCTGACTGCATTTGTAACGAGGGCCTTGGTTTCTAGTCTGCCCAAACAGTGAGCAGGAGTGTTGACAGCAGTGCCCAAATCCCATGCTCCAGCCTGCCCTGGCCCAGCCTGGCCCAAAATGGTTGCGAAAATGCACAGGAGCACAGCTGTAACAGCTTGGAAACGAGGGGACAAAAGAGTGAGGCAAGAGCAGGGGTTGGTGGTGGGGTCAGTCAGCCATGCTTCTTCCTACAAAGGACCATCACTGACACCATCACTGACACAGCCTTTGCCAAGGCTGGAATTTGGCCAAGGTTAGGCTTGAACTGGATAAGAGCAGTCTGACTGACGGGTGAATTTCCTTTTTTTTCATTATGTTTTGCAGAAGCTTAAGATCAGCATGCTTTTTATAATTCATTGGCTTTTCGCTTTTTTTGTCATTTTTCTGCCACTTTGGACAACAAAGCAAGCAGGTGATTTCACTTTCAAGTTCTCATTAAGCTCTTCAGGTCTTGAAATATTTGATTTCATAGATTCACGTGAATAACTACTTAGAAAAGGATTTTTCCCTTCCAAAATAGAGAACGTGATAACAAGATTAGGATCATGTAACTGAAAACCCAATACTTGTCTCAGCTAAAGCTGGGACTGAAATGAAATCTCTGTTGTGCCTTGTGAATATGTTTGAAATCTGTGTTGCTGAGTGTATGATGGCTGAAAAATTGCACTCCAAGTGCAGTTTTATTCCAGAAGTGCTTGTGTAAAACCAGTCTTAATTGCACTCTTGATTTTGCTCTTTCTTGGCAGTGTTCCTGCCCCAGCTGGTGCTGCAGAGCTGGAGGACAGGGCTGTCACCATGCAGGGAGAGCACTCCTCTGGTTCTGTTTTTAGCTGAATACGATCTTTGGAGTGTTGAGATATCACACAGTTGTGGTGAAGGGCTTCATTCACACTATGGCAGCGCTGTATTTACAGTTCCAGCAGTAAAAGCATCGGCTCCTAGTGTAAAGAAAAGGCTAACGTGTCACCACAGCTGTGAGTCAGTCTTGGTGGGAACTCCTACTAGAGATCACAAAATCACAGAATCATCAAAGCTAGAAGAGGCCTTCAAGATCATTTAGTTGAACTGTCAAGACATCATCACCACAATTACCCCTAAAACATATCCCCAAGTGCCATATCCAGACGCCTCTTGAACGCTTCCAGAGGTGGTGACTCCACCACCTCCCTAGGCAACTTATTCCAGTGCCTAAGCACTCTTCCAGTGAATTTTTTTTCCTATCAAGATGAAGCCATTCCATCTTCTGCCACTGGTACTGATACTAAAGAGCACTTCCAGAGGTCTGGTGAGCTGGAAGCCAGAAGAAGTTTCTGAAAGTAAGAGGCTCTTCAAGGGAAGGGGCAAATGTGAGCAGCTGATGTGGAACGAGGCCATGGTGAAAACGTTGTGTGTGGGCTGAGGAGCTGGAGCCAAATGATCTGTCAGTAAGGATAAGCATGGATCAGAGAAAGTCAGGTTGCTACTGTAGATTTCTTGGAATGCCTTAGATGCTGATTTCTTTAAACAAATCTTGATTGCTCATTTTCTCAGCCAAAAAAAGCCCAATAGTCCTGATTACTACCGAGGAAAAAAAAAAATCGAACACCAAACCAAACATGTAAGCAAATGGCAAAGCAAATTCTTGCATATTATACACAGAATTACACACAGAATTAACAAGGTCAGAAAAAACCATAGAGATCATCAAGTCCAACCTTTTACCTAACTTAACAACCTATCCAACACCAATCCATCATCTAAACCATCTAGACCATCTAAATCATGTCACTAAGTTCATCACCCAACCTATCCTTAAACACCTCCAGGGACAGCGACTCCACCACCTCCCTGGGAAGCCCATTCCAACGGGAAATCACTCTCCTTGTGAAGAAGTTTCTCCTAATATCCAACCTAAACCTCCCCTGACTCAGCCTAAGACTGTGTCCTCTCGTCCTGTCACTGGGAGCCTGAGAGAAGAGACCGACCCCACCTGACTACAACCTCCTTTCAGGTAGTTACAGACAGTGATAAGGTCACCCCTGAGCCTCCTCTTCCCCAGGCTGAACAATCCAAGCTCCCTCAGCCGCTCCTCACAGGGCTTGTGCTCCAGCCCCTTCACCATCCTCGTTGCCCTTCTCTGAACACATTCCAGCAACTCAACATCTTAAACTGAGGGGCCCAGAACTGGACACAGTACTCAAGCTGTGGCCTAACAGTGCCAAGTACAAAGGAAGAATAACTTCCCTGGTCCTACTGGCAACACTATTCTTGATGCAAGAAAAGAAGAAAAACAGGTGAGAGACTAGTTTCTGGCCTGCTGGACTGGAAAATGGTGTGTTATGAGCATTGTGGTAGCATGCAGTTTTGAGATGATGGGGAAGGTAGGTGAAGAGAATATCCCACTGATAAGGAACATACTGGCAAACATGCACAATTTATGTACAGAATTTTAAAAACACTCCCTCTGCATTTATATGCACTTACATGCTTTAGTGAATTGAACAAAATGAAAGTATCTAAGATAAACACAATGATCACACAAACGTGGCATGAACCGATTATGCAGGGAAGTGATGTGCCATTTCCATCTTCAGCACCAGGAGGCACCAGGACATCACAATCATCCCCCTCAACCATGGACAACATTGGTCGGAAATGGTGTCCATAGGAAGGGCAATTAACACATCCGTGATTGTGACTTTCTCCCTTTTTTTAAGATTTCTGCAGAGTCAGTACCTTGGAATAATTGTCCCTTAGTGGGTTTGCTCACGGCAGCACAATGATAAGCTGGCTGAGGAGCAGCCCCTTTTAAGAGCCAAAATCCCACGAGGGCTGGGCAGCAACCATGGTACTGGTTAGGCGAGCAGCAGGGAAAACACACATGTTTTGGTTGGAGTTCAGGTCCTGTCTGCCCTCTATCCCCTGTGCCAGGCTGTGCTGGCCATTAGTTTTTCTGGTCACTGAGACTTTACCTGGCTCTTGAGTGGCTGGAGGTAAAAGGGTGATTTATTTGTTTTGACAACTAGCACCAGATTGTTATAGCTATTGGAATGTGTGATAAGCACTAATTTTTCAGTTTGGTTTTCTGAATCTCGGGGGTTATCTTCGAAAATATCTTGCATTTTACTAAAGATGTAGCATTAGATAAACTTGAGAATACAAAAAGCTAATGGCTTCTCATTTTATGTAGTTTTGCAGCATATAGAGTACTTTCTTCAATATAAATCAGTTCCAACTCACTCTGCAAGTTTTAAGGTCCTATAAACAATGAAATGCATGAAGAGTATTAGACCCTACCTGGAGAAATGAAGCTTTCCAGGGGGCTGTTCTGCTATGGACTTTGATAATTCAGTGGCACTATTTCCATTCAATAGCACCGTCTCTTGAGGATGCTTCCAGGAAAACACCAGCTTTGTAATTACAGCACATCGGTGCCTGTGGGGAAAAGCAAGAGAAGACCTACTTCCAGTAAAAAGATTCATTAAGAGAAAGGTGACCTGACTGCTCTCTCCTGGATTTCTCCAGAAGTGCTGTGGGGGCTTATGACAGAAATTCCTCTGGTGCTTTGCATTCCTGCAAGGCTCCTGGTTTTGTATCTCTGGGGTTGCCATGAACTGGATGTAGTCTGCAAGCAGTGCTACTGGCAGCTCTTACCCAGCAGCTCTGGCTGGTGATGGGACACCTGGGTTGTCTCAAAAAACTTTGGGTTGGACTCCTAGACAAGTGGTGAATTCCTCCTTTTCTCTAAGAAAGCTGCTGTTTAGGAAAGAGATTCAGAGGTATGTAGCATTTACTTCATGAGACCCAGTCATTTCATCCCTCTGTGAATCCAGTTCTCTTTTGATTTCAATGAAATTTGGTCAGAATAGAGACAGGAGGCTCATCCATGTCCTTGGGAGGAGAGAAGATGCTCCATGTGCTCCTCTCTCTCTCCTGTGGCAGGTTCTGTAGAGATTTGTTCTCCTGTCTCCAAGTTTGCTGTGTTCTCCAGTGCTGATGAATGCCAGGACAGCAAGAAAATCTTGGGCTGTGCCTACTGCTCACTGCAACACAGGGAGAGAGACTGAGTGAGAATCAATGATAGAACATCTCTTATTTGAAGGACTTCAGTGAAATTTGCATCTAAAAAAAGGATGAGTAGTAGCACAGCTCTCTTTGGCAATCTATTATGCTCAAAGGCTGCATTCCCAGCCCTGATGCAGCTCCTGCCTGGTAACAAAGCAAACTCAGCTGGTCTGGTGTGGCCTTGTTATGCTGGATGAGGCCTTGTATGAAACTATAAACATCAAAGAAGGCTGGATTATAAACATAAAAAAATTCATATACAAAAATAACTAGCCACGTGGCATCTGGTGGATTTCAGATTGGTGCTGGATTAAAGGTAGTTTTTGTTTTAATCTAGTTACTTATAGGTTTTTCTACTGTTCACACGTTTTTATTCATCTCTTCTCTGTAAGAGTACATGAAAAACTCTATAGGTCACCAACCAGCTCCATGGCAGTCAGCAAATTTGCTATATGTAGTAGAACTGTGTGATCAATATATTACAAGTTCAAAAGGTTTCAGTTGAGGCTTTTAAACTGAAGATCACTTCATGTACTATTAGTACTTATTGATATAGTAATACTTATAGAAATTAATCAGAATAGTCTACACTGGTTTTAAATATTAAAGAAGGTGTTTTATGGTGAAGGATTATGATGCTGAGTTAGTCTTACATCTAGCTTTTAGGGTGAAGGACATAACATAATACCTGTGAACTGATTAGTAGCCAGGTGTTGAACCATATTGAAGGCACGTGACCATTTCATGGGGCAAAGACTGTCCTCAGCTGGTGTGTCTCCTCCACTGCAATAAAACAGTGGTGCTTGAACTCCAGAGCAAGCAGGGGAATTTTCTACTGAGACACGAAGATTTAAGACTGACGACTTTTAAGGTGGCTCCCTGCAAGTTACCTTCTTTCGGAAACTGTAGGCTGAACATCACTGATAGATCAGGAGGAATATGTAAATACTGAGTACAATAGGTAGATCCTGGGAATTAGAGCAGGCAGTTCTGTTCGTGTGCTGCTTGCCACAACTATCTAACCCCTTAATTGCAATGGCCATTGGCATTAACTCATCCCTGTAGCTAATGCTACTGTACTGAGCTGGCCTTTAAAAGCCAGCCCAACGAAGGCAAAGCTCCCCTCCTTGAACTTACTGTTAATCCTCCAAAGAGGCAGGTTTAACACAGATGGAGCTTGCAGCAAATCCCAAGGGATGTGTGGCATGTATCTCTATCGCCCAAAGAGGCAAGCTAAACACTCTGCAAGAAACAGGAGTGCTTTGCTGATGGTCTGCTGCAGCAAGAGGGACCGGTGTCGACTGCGAACGCTTTGGAGTCACCTCAGTTGTGATGGCACTGGCTCTGCCACAGAGCTGCCCACAGGGAAGTGATGCATAGCACAGATGGCTACTCAGGAAGCTGCCCAGTCACTCAAGTGAGTGAGAAAGAAAATACACAAGCTGCTTTTGGGTTTTGCTTGGAATAACCTAGATGAGATCAGCCAGGAAAGTGTTTTTCCTTGGGCAACCTGGTGGAGAAGGCTGTGTGTCAGGAGTGCTTTCATGGTGTGGCAGCTCTGTCTCTCCTGACCACCTGCTTTCTCCCATTCATTTGGTCATTTTGTGCCAGCATTATGAACTCTAACCCCTAAAGCCCCTAACCTTAAACCAACAGTGCTTTTCCCTGATCTTTTCCATTTCTGAAATCTGTGCAGCTGGAAGTGAAGGAGTTAATAATTCCAGAAAATTGAAACGTAAAAAACGTAAAAAAAGGTATTGATTTTTCTCAAAGTCAGCATCTGATTTACTGCTTCACCTTGAAATTTGTTTACTTTGCTGGCTCCCAACTGCAGCTGCTGCTGTTGTCTACAGGATTCAGGGGAACGTTTCTAACCTGAAGAGACTCCGTAGAACAGATCATTTGCAGGGACCGTCTGCTTCAGTTGCCTTGTTTATACATGCATAGGACTTTGTATGCTCACTGTTTCTTTGAGCATGTGAATTACCAACAAAAACACAGACCCAACTCCATGTTCTTCACTTGGAAAACATGCTACAGGCTTAAGATGTAAACAAGGTCATTCAAGATGGAGCTTCTATAAAATGACCAAAAGCAAGAGGTTTTCTTACACGTTAGCCCAAATGGTTGGTGTTTTTTCAAACTGGCTCCAGAAGAGTTAGGCTATGCTGTGCAGAGGCAGTCCCACATTTTGGCTGAGGATGGCCCTGCAGCTGTCAGAGAGACAGGTCACCTCTCACCTTAAGCACAGTTCTCTCCCTAAGGGATGTTTCAGCTCTGCTCCACCTCTGCAGTGTCTCCTGACTCAGTGCAGTCTGGGGTCTTACAATACCTTCAAGAAGCACAGTCTAGAGGGAAATCAGTTGGTGCCTCGCTTCAAATAAGGACAATATTCTCAGGGTATGTTAAATTTGAGTTTGAATGAGTGGATACTATTTTCACATTGATCTTTGAGCAGAGCGGATGACAACAGATGTCTGACCAAGACAGAAGGGGACACACCAGCCCAATACAGAGCTCCAGGGGACTCCCAGGGACACTACAAACACTTCAAAGTATTTAGAAGACAATAATGAATTAACAGTCTCTTTACCACACATACTTCAGAATAATCTAATTTTCTTTAATACAATGCCTGGCACAGTGGATAAAGGAGCAGCAGCAGATGGGACATGTCTTCAGTAAATGGTTTGATGCTGCTGCTGTTGTCATATGCAAAATGCAGTCAGTGTGGGCTGACATTAATCAATATGAAGTAGGTGCAAAACTTGCTTGGCAAGAGGGGAAGTGTTACAAAAGCCCTCTTGGGCTTAGTTTTATTTGGTATTTGCATTCATAGTTTGAATGATGAAATAAGAGGTAGCTTGCTGCAGATGCTGCCTCCAGGTATCTTCATGGACAGGATTAAAATCAAAAAAGAGCATGAAAAGCTGGAGGATGGGTCCAAAAATCAAGAGTCTAAAATGGAAAATGAGTTCAGTACAAATTGCCTCTTTTAGGGAAGCAAAATGGGCTACATATGTGCAAATGGAAGCATAAAGGCAGGGTAGAATCTCTGTAGAAGAAGCTGTGGGGCTCAAATGCATCCCAGACCGGTCCCGAAGTTGCAGGTGATGTTAGGGTGGACAACGATAACATCTCACCTGGACTCCTGAGATCTCCTGTCTTTGAACCTCCTAGATCTTGGCATGAGCATCTTCTGCAGCTGAGCGAGCTGTGTGCCCAAGCATGACAAGGATACGGACAAATTAATTCATCATCCTAGGAAGTGCTATTGCAGGCTACTGAGAGACATACTGGAATTATCATTTAGGTCTTTTAAGACTCTTTTAAGCAAATCCCTGAGAATATTTAAACCTGATTTGTTTGACCTGGAGAAGGTGATTGAGAAATGATGCCTCTTCTGCTGCAAGCAGCAAAGGTGTCCATTTGGAACAGGAATGAAGCTTAAGATGAGGAAGAATTTTTCTTGCTGTTTGTTACTGTATCAGGAAACCCACTGTGTACTAGAAGTTTACATGGATCCAAAACACAACATCATAGACATATGAGGGGAAAAAAATCGGTTGCTAGAGACAAGCATAATCCTTCCCTCTGGGAAGTCCTGAGCTGCAGAATGCTGGGGGCTGTGGACCCTGCTGGGGCCAACCTGACATGTAATGCATGGCTGATAATCCTCTTTTCCTAAACATCTGCTGGAGACAGGATCAGAAGCTGGTCTGTTCCTAAACTATCCTGCTTATGTGAAAGCCTGAGGCTTACTTCTGCTTTTCCATGGAAAAGTGAACTAGTATTTGAGAAAAAATTCAAGTATTAGTGTTCCGCCAAAAAATGCACTTGTGCAATGGAATTTAAAAGTTTCCCTTTGGGCTAACTACTTTGTTTAATGGCATAATTTGGCAGAGCTGTTTGCAAACAGTTTTGCCCCTAAATATCAGGCTCTATCCACCTGACTTCACACTGGCCAGTTGATAATGAGAAATATTTTTATTTCCAGAAAGCTGGCAGGCATGTGAGGTCACTGCGATGCCTTGGGACATACATGAACAAAGACTTGCACAACAGCCTGAAAAGTATTGAGTGAGCAAGACCATGGCTTGGTCTCAGTTGGCTTGGAAGAGCCAAGAATGCAGCCCCAAAGGCTTTGTCACTGCAGGCTGTCATGGGCTGGGCTGGCTGCCTCACCCCTCTAGCTGCACTCCAACCTCCTTTTCTAAACCCAGTGCTTTTCTGGTGATCTGCTTTGCTTTGACTTAGCAGTGGGTATTGCTCTTCCATGGATCATTTCCCGTGTTTGACAAATGCCTCAGGTTTGGACTGAAACACAATGCACGCAGTGGTGCCAGCACAGGGCACTGGGCTGGAATAGGGTGTGTGTGTCTTGGCTCATTGATGCTTTACAGCCTCTGCTTCCTCAGTTAAAGCAATGGGTACCCAGATGTTTCCCACTCCTGCTACTTTCTAAGCCTCAGGAAATGCCATTTGGACCCTCAGCATCTGCAATGCACTTAAAATAAACCACCAGAGGAAGAACACAAGTTCAAAAAAATTCTTAATTTATTGTAAATTTTCCTTTTGTCTGTGCTGCAATTCCAGTGTTCTGCACATTAATAAATATACATTTGTTAAAAAAAACAAAACAAAAAACAACCTCCAGTGTCTAATCTGCCATAAAGCTTTTAAAAATTCATAAAAATAGGTTTTAATTTTTTTGTCATTAATACAACTGACCCTCATTTACTGCAATAATTCTGATCAAAATAAAAACTACCTACATCTCACTGGGACAAAATATACATACACAGATGTAAAAACAACTAGTGTGAGTTATACACAATGCCTGAGCACATACCCAAGTGCCAGACCTTTAAAACATTCAAATTTTTTTTCTGTCAGAAAATATCACACAGTAGGTTGCATAATTTTTAAAGGAACAGCGTCCTTCCTCCCTCTCCCCTTCCAAAGGCCTCCTTGATACTTTTAAAAATGCATAGGAATATAATGAAATCAAGATTACAGTATAAAGTTTTTTGTCTTTTCCTCAACTCCTGCATTTTATTTAGCCTGATTTTCTGTTTTTTCCCTTTTATGCATACATTTGTACAAACAATAACCAGTATTTTCCCAAAAGGACTGATATGGTGAGCGAGGAGTTCCTGAAAGCTTTGTTGGCAGAAAGCAGGTCACAGCCACACCATTGTTGTCCTTGGAGTCACGTATTCCCACCACAGGGAGCCACTGGCTGAGCTCTGCCCCACACTGTTAGATGCAAACTTTTTCACATCTTATTTTTCTTTTCTTGTAAACATTTCAGGAAGATGAAGAGACAGACAGGTCATGCTTAACTTTCCTGTGTGTGTGAAATCAGCACATTTTGTGGGAAACACGAAACCTTAAGCATTCCATGTGCTTTTTGAAATATCAAGAAGGCCAGAAGTTTGTAAAAGAGCTGGGCAGTGAAACCTGGACACCTTTAAAGACTTGTATTTCTGCTTTGATTAGCAATGTACTGAATCCAGTGGGAAAAAAAATTAAAATAAAATAAAATAATGCATCTGAGGCAGAACTTTCCCTATGGGAGGAAGGTCCTCTTCTTGGGACATGCAGACTGCTGGTTTGTTGCAGAGCCAGACCAAAGTCAAAACCTACCACACAATCACACTACTTATTTTCTTCATCTTGGCAAGGGAAATACTGATTTGACTTCTTCCACATGAGGACCTGTTGAAATCTTACACAAAGATATGACTTATTTTTAGTCCTGAAGTTCAAGATTTCAATGCTCTTCAGAGAAGAGGTCAAAACTCCAAGAAATGAAGAAACTAAGTTTTGTGGGTTTTAGAAGCAGTTATGAGAAAAACATACTGTGCCCTTAAAGTGTTTCAAAATCTGTCAATGAAACTTAGAAATTAGTCATGGATTTTGATGTAATCTTTACTGTATTACTTTGAAAACTGCACTGTGTCTGAAGGTGGCTTCCATGCAAACCTCAGTTACTTTATCAAATGCCAAATTCAAGTAAAATTGTGCAATGTTCATATAAAAAATATCAAAACCTCTTTTTAATTGATTTCCTATTATCAAATTAAGAAGATCAGTATAAATGTAAAATATACAAAGAAAATTTTTCTTTAGCAACACCATACAAAATATATAAAAGTATCTACACTTTTTATATATATATAAAGGATTTTTTTCTTAAGACGATGTGTCCATAGGGGGTGGACAGAGATGCTGGCATAGAAACCAAAGGACACTTGTTGGGATATTCCTCCCTTGAGCCCAGCAAGCTGAATGGTTTGCACTGCAGCTGTCAAAACTCCACAAGAGACATCTAGTGCTTGTCTTCAGGCTGATGGATTGACTTATTGTAGGTCCACTATGTTAATAACATGTTTTTCCTTGGTTCTCCCCTATAATAAGCAACCTCTGCAGAACTGTCTGCACCACGAACAGGGATCTGTCCATCACAGTGCATCCCTGTGGCCATTTCCATGTGTTTTCAGAGTGAGGAGCGTACCACACAGCAACCTTGTTGCAAGTGCATCTGGGCATTGTGTCTCCACTGGGAGCAGCCAGGAGTCTGCCATAACACGAAACCATGTGGGAAACAACGCCCACCTCATCTTCCTCACCATGTGGCCACTCTGATGAAGTCTGAGGCAGGCAGGTGGCGACCCTGTGGTGAGGAGTCCAGAACCAAGCAGAGATGATCACAGTTTCCTGATGGTTCAAATTGAAGTTTCATTACTGCCTCTGTTAGTGAGAAGAAGTGATCATGCGGGCTTAGGTTTAAACAGGCACAGGCAAACCACCCCACCCGAAAGCACCCAGTCCTTTTTAGTAAGGGCTCATGCTTCATGAAGTTACCATGCCTCGCCAACCCAATGCTTGCAAGGGGAATGTTGCCCTTCAGGGGAACACCAGCTGGGGGAAACACACAAGAATGTACACAAGAGAAACAGGCTTTAGAGGAAGTTCTACAGAGGGCTTTTTTTTGGCCAATGCTTCAGTGAGGGTGCAAGGTTCACACACAAATCTTACAAGGTGTTAGAAACCTGGTGTTTAAGACAGATTCATGCGATCTGCTCCCAACAGCGGAGGTTTCCATTAAAAAGGTAAGGAGATAATGCAGTTGCTTAGTACAAGTTGACTGGTTACTCCCCAGTAATGACTGTATTATCTGGCAGCACCAAGTAGCTTGTTAAAGATATCTCAGTTTCCTGGCTGACTAGGATCTGTTTTATCAGCTAGTTCCCAGCAACCCAAAGATATGCTTTTATTGTAAGCTGGGAATGGTCTATGCACCAGACAACATGGATCTTTAAAGCATGGTGAGACAGTGCCAGAGTCAAAGCTGGGTGAGAAATTTTCTCTTTTTGGTGAAAGAATGAGACTATTATTTGTGTTAATACAAAATGAAACTATATGCATAAACTGTTTGCACAGACTTTATATATGGCTGTTGTCTTAATTATAAATGCAAGAATTATGATGAGTAATGAGGTTTCTGAGAATTCTCTTTTGTTGATATTTGATTTAGTTTACAATGGCAAATTCACACACTGATTGTCATGCAGCAGGTGGGGATCACACTCCTGGTAATTTAGGATCAGAAGCTTGACTTTCTCTCCAGCCTCGGGATGTCCTTCCTCAGCAATAATTTCCCTATGCTTAGATGGACAGCCACCCCATGCTCCCCCCAGCCCAGCACCTTTCCCTGCCAAACTTCTGTGGCAAGGTAACAAGGCAGAGCTAGACTGCTCTTGTCCACAGTGTGCCAGTAACACACCAACTTGCCAATTCAAAGCATGCCTGCGTGACCAGTAGGACATGGCTCTCACAGCAACTTGCCCATGATATCTGTTTTGGCCTTCTCATCAGTGAAACACCTTGCTCATGTGGGAGTCAGGGGTTGGAAGGTGAAGTGAGAGACCAGAGTCATGGGAGGTTGGCCAGGGCATTCCAATGTGGCACTTACTCTGAGTCTGAGGTGTCAGCATGTCCTGTTCCCACGTGGAGGCTCATGGCCATACCATTGAGCTGGTCTCGAGATTGCTCCCTCCGGGCATTTTTTACTGTCACCCCCGAGTCTGAAGGAGAGCGGATCCCATCATTTGTCCCCAGGGAAGTAGTCCTGGATGAGATTGTAGTCTGATTGTAATCCGACAGCTTTTCCCGCAAACGATTCTTCATATTCTTATCCACCAGCGGCGGAGGGTAGGTAACTTTATTTTTTAAGATGCCTGTTACAGAAAAGAGGGAAAATTAAAATTTTTAAATTTATCAGTAGTTTCATTTACCAAGCTGATCACATCCAAGAAGTGACATTTTGTATTTCTTACTAAGGCTTCTGGTTTGTCACTTTATTTCAAAACCAAAAGATTAGACTTCAGCAACTACCTACTAGCTTTCCATGGCATATCTGGTTACGCAGGTTAGAGCCATTTGGAAAGTGTTCTTCCCTGATAGAGCTACCTTATGAACTAATTAATGCTCATTAACCCCTCAGTCTCCCAGTCCAACTGTGAGGCTGCACTACCTTTCCTCTGCTCCGGCTGCTGGTTATTCTGGTGGGACAGAGGTCTGTTCTCCTTCTGCTGCCCTTCATTCTCCTTGTCCTGTGGTGTGTCATTGCTGTGGTTCACTTGGTTTTCTCTGTGAAGCTCTACGTTGACCTTGGTCTCTACTTTGAGTTTTTGCTTCCCTCCAGGGTCCTCACCATCGCTGGCTGTTACGCACTCTGTGGGCCAATAGGGTTTCACATGATTGGGAAGGGTATCAACTGCAATGCAAAAAAACACTAGCTCGAAAAACACTTTTGATATGTTCTCTTAACTACTGTCTGACCAGACCTGTTCCTTGTAGCTGGAGGGGCGCTATGTGTTAAATCAGAGCAATCATTCAGATGGTCCTTGCTCAACTGCACTGCCCTCAGAGTGCATTAAACCCCTAAAATCACACCTGCTAGGATGGCAGGGCATCCAAACCCTTTCCAGAGTAAGATTGCTGGCTCCATTATGGACAAGTGTGCCCACCCAGCTCTCTAGGGTCAGAGATCCCTCCTTGGGAATGTTGGTTTCTGAAGCCTGAGGGCACCCAAGCCATCTTGTGCTTTATCTGTGCAGAGCCTCAGCACACAGCCTGCATGTTTGTAATTCAAATCTGCCTTTCACTAGGACAGGATCAACTATGCTTAGAAATGCCTGCACCCTGCCACATGAACTCCAGTGATCTCCAACTCTTTATGTCCAGGACCTCCCCAGTACCACTGGATACACATGCCTGTATAGCATGAGGAGAGGAAGACATTTCCTCCCTCTTCCTTCAAAACAAGCAGCTTCTTTCTCTTCTTCCTCTTTATGTGAGATTTTGCTGGCTTGGTAGTGTCATGCCTAAGTGCTGAGGGGACCTGCCTCCAAAGCCCACTCTGCCTGAGGACACTCAGCATTCAGTACTCAGTCACCTTGTGAACGAGCCTTTGGGAAGAAGAAATGTCTCTAAGCTGGATATGAGCATCCATGCAGAAGCAAGGCACAGCAGAAGAGATGCTGTCTCAGCTATACAGTAGCCTGGCAAATTTGTCCCATCTAATCTAAAGCTATTTTATAGTACCACTGCTCTCCCTTTGCACTGAGAGTACCTTTGGGTGTGCTGTGGAGTGGGCCACGTTCATTATTTTTGGAAGTAGATGTATTCCACTTTTTCTCTGTCTCGAGTCCATCTTCCTCACTGTCTGATGAATGGGAGGAGGCATAAGAGCTGCTGTGTTCATCGAGGGACAGTTCACTGTCAGAGTCTGAATCGTGTTCTACAAATGCAGAAAGGGGAAACAGTGATGAAATTGTGAACCCGAGTTGAACAAGTCTATTTGACAAAAGCACAAGGAGAAAGAGAAGACAGGCATCTGGCTCAGACCATGCTAGCAATGAGCTCTTACATCCGTAAGTGTATACAGGATTAATTCAGAAGGATTGTGGCACCCACCTAAGTAGTTAAGGGAAGCACAACCCCTTGATTCAGCTAGGGGACAGGACCTTTCATGTGTACAGGAGGTGCAGAACAGAGTGGGGAAATATTTTTCCCTATTCAATATGCAGAACAACATAGGATCTTAACGAAAGGATATCAGACAAGAGGCACTTCTTATATTATTGTACAAACCACAGAGCAGTAAAGGAGAATATTGCCTCAAGGTCTCAAATGTTAAAAGTTCTCCAACTAAAAACTAAGAGCAACGGCACAACATTTGTGAGAGAGAAACAGGATGCCATAAACTGTCAATAGCTGTAACAGCTATCAGATGCAAATGGAACCACCACAAGAAGCAGATGTATGATATTTCCATTCCAGGATTCCCTTGTAAGGCAGCAATTCCATAGCTTGTTATGCCAAGAGCATAATGAGAATAAGACACATCCAAGTCAAACAAACTATTCTTCCTGTTACAAAGACTTTGAAGAAAGTGCTGAGAAGGTACACAAACGGGTCAAAGCATTTAGAAATAATTCTTACCATTGGATTTTGATGGATTCCTATGAAAAATGGAAGTATCTGCTTCAGTCTGACCAGCCCTTGCTTGACTTGAGGATCCACTGAGTTTATGAGCAGCCTCATCCCTTTGAGAGGAAAAAGAGCGGACAACTTTCTTGTCACTTTACTGTTCTTAACAACAAGGCACACATGCAGATGAGATTCTCCGGTCAAATGCCGACAGCTTCAGTGGATGCTAGCCAGCCTCTGCTTGATTGCCCACGTGGTCACTTTACAGCAAGACAGAGGTTATCCTATTGTAGCTGTCTGCCTTTGGCCACATGAATCACACTCTGCAAAAGTCTGAAGTTAATGAGCTAAACTGCACTCCTTGAGACATGTCTGACTTTTAACAGGCAAGCAGCACGGCCCACAAAGTTAACGTAACTATTACATCAACTACTGTGCTGTTGGAACTCTGCACTGAAGACTCATGCAAGAGAAAACACACGAAAGAACATGACAGTCACATGAAACATAACTGTTAAGACATAAACCAAGTAGCATTGGAACCAGAAGAGCAACGAAAAGGGAAAGGCAAGCGCACCTGGAAGCCATGCACCTGCCACCTGATTACCTGAGAATATAAGCAAGGTAGCTATTGTGGCTCTTGGCTGACCTGACGGTGCTTTCTAGGGAGACAGTGGATTCCCCAATAGTTGTGCGGTACATATTTGGCTCTTCTATATATGTGTTGTTACAGTTCAGAGATCGCTGAAGGAAAAAAAAGAGACATAAAGCAATAGTGAATGATCCCTCCAGAAGATCATGTTACCCACAAATGCATTAAGTGTCAAAGGAATCAAATGGTTTTTGATGCTGAGGAAATGAATTATTTTCTCTCAAAAGTTTTCATTAAAATAGTAATTGAAACTTCTGAGAGAGCCCATCAGTAATCTTTGTACAAGTCAATAAGAGCAATCATAGAGTTTACCTTATTATGGACAAGCCAACTATAAGTTTATTTTTCAAGCAGCATATTAATTAATTAATTAAACAAATATTTATTTATTGTTTTACCAGCAAGAGGATTTTTTTTTCCCCCAAGTGATTTTTTTCTTACAGTTAATAATGTAGCTCTTGTTGCATTGGAATCATCTGGAAGAGGTTTCTTTCCAGTTAAAGTGTTCTTCAAGTGCTTTCTGACTTCTTTGTTAAATATGCAGTGGAAGAAGAAAATGAAGAGCCCCTGGATAATTTTAAAGAGAGAAAGAATAAATATAAATGATTCACTACTACCAAACTGCAAATATGGATATTAGAGAACAGCCATTTTGAAATAACTCCTGAATTCTAGTCTGTAGTCCATGAATCTGTATTTCAAAAGCAGTAATTATTTTCTGTCTTAAACCGAAATGGCATTGATTGATCTTCAAAGACTTCTTCATAATCTGCTTCCAAATTAAAATGTGCATAAAAAGCCTGATAAAATATACACAAAGATGTGTTTCTGCAGGATTTACAGAACAGATCTTTATTGAGGAAGAAATTTTCTCCTCAAAATATCCAATGGGACCCTCAATGTCCTGCTGGAAGACATGGCCAGGAGTTGGAACCTGAGATTTTGAAGATTTTACACAGATGTTAAGGCAAAACCAATAGCAGCCCATGGAAAAGATCACTGGTTTTAGTGAAAACCTCTGGAAATGGGGAACTTCCGTGAAATGTGTCCTTAATACTATGGCTAAAGGAACTTTAGAAAACCTTGTGAGATATGAAGAGATACTGGTGGCAGGGAGGTCCTAACTTTGGCTGCCTAAGTTCTTTGGTTAAGCAATACCTACCTCCCTTTGGGAAAACCACTAAAATCCCCAAGGCTGAACAGTCGTTGGCTCCCAGGAACATAACATACATTAACAGCTTTCCCTGGGGGCAGGAGGCACACATGTGTGTGCCTTCAGATGTATTTGCTCTGAGGGAATTAATCCAGCTGCCAAATTGTTATCAATTTTGGTTGGAGATTCAGTACAGAAAAGCCAGTCACTCATGAAGTTGCAGCTGTACCAACATCACAAGAAGCCTGAATTTCACAATTTCAGCCAAAGCAATTGACTTAGAGTAACTTTAAACTTCAAGCTCACTTTCTAAACATTCAATCAAATGTGATCTTAGCTGGCACTAGCACTTTGGGATTATTCATTAATAAAATTCACAGAAATGTCTCTTTAAAAACACAAGTTCAAAGAAGACAATGCTGTGAAATGCCACATACCACTGTGCCTTTCTGGGCAAGTTTGTAGAGTTCCAGCTGCTGACCTTCCTCCCTCTCATGAGGTTTATATTTAATTTAATTTTATTTTAGACTTGTGGAAGCCTGGTTTTACAGCCTGAGTAGATGCATTTATTTCAGAGCATACCGGTTGCAGTGTCAAAATAACCTTGCTCCAAACTGGCCTATCTGCTGTGCTTACAGGGCAGCAACAGTCATTTCTGGCTGCAGTTTGTGGCTGTTGTGCTGCAGATGACAAGAATGTCCTGCTAGCAGTATCTGGGTTAAATACTGCAGGCACTTACTAGGACAGTTACTACCATCCTTGGTCATATTCAAATTGTGACTGACACGAAGCTTCATGAATATTTTCATGCAGGTCTCCTACAAATAACTATTTTCTGCATCTTTAATCAACAAGTGTGTAAACGAGGACAGGCAGCCCAGTAAAACCCTAATAAAAGGGGTTGGATTTGAAAATCATTATTTGACTCATTTCTTTAAACAGTAACTTAAATTGTGAAAGCCTTAGAGTCATCCACTCTGGGTGAAATAAAACAGTCTCTCGTTTGCAATAGCAACAGAACAACTGTTAACAATGAGCATACAGAAAACGGTAACAAAGACTTTGTCTCTAGAAAGACAGAGATATAATTGCATACTATTATTTATCTGTCATAGCTTACTACAGTAGTGCACTTACTTTTAGAATGACTAAAAAGTGAAAGATGCAATTACTCAAAGTTACGGCTTTGATGAAAAGAACACTCTCTTTGAGAAAAGAGAGCAAAAATTGTACTTGAGATCTCTGTTGTTCTTGAGTTAGATCAAGTTGAGAAAAGTTTTTGGAGTCTGGGTGTAGCAGTGCACTCACCAATGTCTGCCACAAACCAGACTCCTCCAACTTACCTGCAGACAGCTGAAAATGGCAAAGAGATAATGAAATGTCATGACATCGCTGTTGACCGCCATCAGCCCCAGCAGCCATGTGGCACTGATCAGCAGCAGGAGCAGGAATGCAGTTCGCAGCACAGAGCTGTAAAGCAAACACAGATGGGTATTTGCAGTGTGTTGAGATACAAGTAAACAGCCCAACTTCTTCCCATGGATGGTGCTACATGCCCAATGACTCAGAAACTGGAAAAGCCCTTTGGGAAAATTAGGGCAGTGTTCACCAGCTCCCGGTTTGCAACTCTTTCATGGCACTGCACCATGAATTAGCAGATTCAGGTAAAAGAAGGTGATTTCTTTCCAAGTTACTTTCCAAGGTTTTCTTCAAACAAACCAGACTGTTTACCAAGCCCATGCTGTTCAGCTTCATTGACTCCAAGGAAGAGATCTGGGCACTAAATGGCCATATCCATGTCATTTCTATTTGTCAAGTTCACTCTCACATTCCTTCTCAACAGTACTGCCCAAGGTTTGGGGTCAAGGGCACTCAAGGGAATATTTGTTTGCTTAAACACAAAATTTCCACATACACTTTTAAGAATCAGACACAATTCTAGAAAAAGTTTTGTACTATGAGTAAAATCACTGTCATAAAGTAGCAATTATACTCCATTGGCTTTGGGAGATTTGGACCTCATCCTTAGCCCCAAGCTGCTATTAGGATTAGGGTTCAGAGAAGCACAAAGCCTATAGATCTAGGGACTCCAGGACCAGAAAAGGCATGCCAAGGGGAACATGGCACTGCACCAATATTGCTCCTTCCACATTTTTATTAACTGGGCCACCCATATTGCTGGGGAACTCACTCTCAGATTCTAGTGTTCATTAAGTTTAGTGTTAGAGTTCAGAGCACCACAAAGCCTACAGCTCCAGGGACACTGGGGCTGGAAAAGACATGCAAATGTGTTCACGGAACCCTACAGACCGGGCTGAAAAAAGAACTAGAAGCGGCTTTTTGAAATACTATATTGAAAAAAAAAAGAGGGAGGGCTGTCTAACCACTAGTTAATCACATTTGAGTTCACAAGTAAATTCTGAGCTTTGGGCAAAACAGATATTAATGGGAACAGGCTGCCACAGAGGCTCAGGAAGGCAGCAGTTTGCAGCTTGTCTGGCTTTCTGCTCATCCCATGGGGAGTGGGATGCAAGAAGGCTGGCCTTCAGCATGGAAACTTCAGTGGGTCTCTACCATGGCATAGCTGGCAACCCAGACTTATGATAGGGCACACCTTTCTGAGCCATAGGCAAGCACAGGGAGACCCAGAATTATGTCTACATAGGCATGCCATGGGTGGAGGTGAAGTGACAGTATAGTAGGGAGTATGATGGAAGATCTGGAAAGACTGTAATTATACTATCTGGAGACCAGATCTTTCCCTTCTCCTAACTACACCTGGTGGTGCAGAGCACCGTGATGAAGGTTTGACAGAGCCTTCAAGGGAACTCTAGGAGTAGGTGCTGGTGAAGCAGCTTCAATTGCCTCTACCAACACTGTCTTCTCCAAAAAACATTTTTATTTCCCATTTCAAAATTTGCTTTCATTATTTCTGGCCAGAACATTTTCTACAGATTCTTCAACTCATACTTACGCAACTCCAGTTTTCTCAAATGAACGTTGTCTTCGTCTGCATGATGCTTTCATTGCTAGTATAAAGATGACAGTGTTTATCTGAAAGGGAAATAACAGCATGGATTCTTTCTGTACATTTTTTACAGTTCTGTTTTCAATGTCAATGCAGTTTTTATCCTAAAATGGTTTGTTGTGCCTTCAGCTTATAGGTGTCCAAATTCCAAGATTCACCTTGTTTCAAGACAACATACTCAAGACCATCCTGGACTTGATCTGGATGAAACTCAGAAAGACAGTCCTATGCAAAATTGTTTGAATGAAAGATAAAAACTCAAGAAAGGCTGTCCTTGTTCAGGCCAAAGTTCACTCAGCCCAGCATCTTTTTTCAGTTGGGTCAAGTCAGAATTTAAAAATATTTTCTAACAGAGAAACCATACAGTGATAATTCTTCTGAAATATTCTCCAGCATCCCCTGATTTCCACAGCTGGGATGTACTAGATCGGTTGTGCATTTGTACTTAATCACTTATAGTGAATATCAATGCCGAGCATTTGTCTCATCATTCACCTTCTGAAACTGTGCAGAACTTTACCACCACCATTGTCCTGTTTTTAGGAGATTCTAATGTAATGCACAGTGTAAAAATGATGCAGCTTGTGTTGTTTGTTCTGAATCTGCCACCTCCTGCTACTGCTTGTGTTTGAAAAGACTCTGAATGGTTAGTTTCATAGTAATTTTTCCCAGACCACCACCCTAATACAGACTCCTCTTTCCCCACTACTCTGCAGCTTCCTCTTATCTAGGCATAAGGCTTCTACTCCACTTAGTTGATCCCCCAGTGGGGGCTGTCCCATGTCTCTGATGACTCAGGACACTAAACTACACTGCTTCCAGGTCTACCTCATATTTTTTGGGATGAGGAAACCAGAACTGCATTTGGTACTCAAGAATCAAATCATGCATATTTATCTTCTGGCATTACTTTAAGGGAGAAGTTTTAACGGAGAAGTTATACACCACCCTACTCTTTTAAATTCCTGAAGTTGTAAATATTGAATATTCCTTTAGGACTTCTGGATGAAGTGACTTCTTATAGGTCATTTGTTGACTTGTTTAATAAGCTACAGACCTTTCTAACATGCAACAAAGCAAATGTGAAAAAAAAAGGTTTCTGGCCATACAGCCATTGCTCCACAAGCAATCTTTGTATTGGCAAGCAGCCCTCTGATCTCCAGAAACTTAGCTCATGTCTTATCTGTCGAAGCATAAGATGCAAACTCCAGTACATCTTCTTCAAATGTAAAGAACACAGTTGCTTTTCATTATGACTACTGTTCTACAAAACATAAAATTAACAGTAAAGAAGAGACAGCTCTGGATGCCAGCTCCACCCTACTTACAATGACAACCATTATGATGGGTCCAGCGAAACTCCAGATAAGGGTGTCATGAACAGACAACCAGCAGAAATCAGGGTTCCCGTACCCTTGTGGATCCAAACCAACAGCAAGCCCTAGGTCATAAAATGGAGAAAAAGTACATCAGAAAGTTGCTGCCTATAACAAAGCATATGCTCAAATAAACAAACCCATCATGGCAAAATTAGACATATTTTCAAACAAACAAAATTATCATGGCAAAGTTCATTCAACAATACAGTTTGGGAAGGCCAAGTCAAGGTAAATATAGGAATAAAACTCTTGTAGATCAAAACTTTTACGCTGGTCTCTCCATATCAAATGATACTACGAATTTTATCTACTAGAACACAGTTCAGCTGCATAAAAATGAAAACAAATGCAAGTCCCAAATTAATTCTCTTTCAGCACAGTTTTATAGTCATACTCACACAATGTGAGCCTTGAGGGTGAATGACATGTTGAGGAATTTCAATAAGCCTGTGTAGCAGAATGACATGAATCATAACTGAGTAGATGCCTATGTTATGAAAAAAAGAAGTGCATTCTTAACTGTTGTGAGCTTGCTGTCACAAAAATAACACCAGAGACAAAGGAACCTGGAACTCATTGGAGTTAAACACTTGAGCTCAGGTGGGATTCTTTTTAAACTGCCATCCCAGGTACCTCACCTTGCTTTCAACACTGTTTGAAATGGAGTTTGCTAATGCCCCAAGGCAATTGAGTTAAAAACACACCTTTTTTTTATGTTTCAAAATTGGACAATTCCAAGGGAGTCCAACCTTCACCTGTGTATTAACAGTGCTGACTGATTTGGTGACCTACACCTTGCCTATATGGCAATGGAGTAGGATCGCCTTTGACCTGCAAAATCATGCAATCATAGAATTGTTTACATTGGAAAAGACAACTTTAAGATAAGGTCTCCCCTGAGCTTCCTTGTCCCCAGCCCAAACACCCCCAGCTCCCTCAGCTGCTCCTCATAAGACTTGTGCTCCAGCCCCTTCGCCAGCTCCATTTCCTTGTCTCGACTCACTCCAGCACCTCGATGTCTTTTGTGGCGCGAGTGGCCCAGAACTGAACAGATGATTCAAGGTGTGGCCTCACCAGTGCCAAGAACAGGGGAAAAATCACAATACCCTTGTAGTTCTCCTGAGTTTCCTGCCCCTTCCTGCTTTTTTCCCTGAGCCCCAGCAAAAGCTCCCTGTTCATCCAGGCTGGCCTTCTCCATGGCTTGTCTTTCACCATACAGGGATGGCCGGCTCCCGCACCTTTAAGATTTGAGGAATGTACAGCCTTCCTGGACTCCTCTGCCCTTTCCTGACTGCTTCCCAATGGACTCTGTGAGTCAGGCCCCTAAATGGCCCAAAGTTGGCCCTCTGGAAGTCCAAGGTGGAAGTTCTGCTGAATGCCCCCTTACTTCTACGAGAATTGAAAACCCTATCACTTTGTGATTGCTGTGTCCACAATGGACTCCAACCATCACATCACACACCAGTCCTTCTCAGGTCACAAAGAACAGATCCAGCAGGGATTCTGCCCTGATTGAATCAGTCATCAGCTGCATCAGGAAGTTCTCTTCCACACACTCCAGAAACCTTCTGGACTGTTTTCTCTGCTGCATTGTATTTTCAGCAGATACCTGTTAAGCTGAAATCCCCCGTAAGAACCAGGACTAGTGATGGTGAGCTGCTTATAGAATATTTCCTCTGCCTCTTCATCCTGGCTGGATGGCCTGTAACAGATTCACTCCATGATATCTGCCTGTTGTTCTTCCCACTGATTCTTACCCACTCAACTCTTCTGTCACTAACATCAAGCTCTACAGTCAAAACATCCCCTAAGATATGTGACTGTTACTGTGGTTTCTAACACATCAACAACAGTTAAGCCTTTGCTGCCGGATCTCCATCCCCTACCTACGATGAGATGGTAAACAGAATGACCTCAAACATTGACATGCTGCCCTGGTTTTATCTCTTTCTCCCTTCAAATCTCATTTAATGAGCCCTGCTGACTGCTGTGCAAGGATCCTTTTCCCCCTTTGAGACAGGTGTACTCTGTCTGCAGAGGTCTTCAAGACACAGAAACTGATCCCTATGAGGCCTCTGGCCAATGACATATGGCAAGTGGCTGCAGCATGTTGTCTGGGCACTGGGGGCACCTACTGCGTTAAGCGTATGTCCTGACTCAAGAGGCGGCCAAGGCTGACGGCAGAGCTGTTCTCGGCAAGGAGGATTCATGTGCATTAGCAATCATCTCTTTTTGAATTGAAGCCTGTGTGGTTTGATAAAAAGACGCCGAAAAATGGAGAGGTAGATGTGTTTCACTCTTGCTGCTTAAAGCTGGCCCATGGCCAACATTCACATCTGGTACAGGCCTATGGTCTATGAAAACTAAACTGGCTATTTGGCAAAGCATTGGATAGCAGATCTGTTTTCACTGAAATGTGGAATGAGATAGGACTAGTCTCCTTCCTTGTTCCCATTGGCCCTTTCCACCACTCCCTTCAGCAGTAGCCATCCAGAAAGAATTAGCCATAAATGATTACGGGACCATAAAGTTTTTTACACAGATGTAATTATATGGATACAACCTGTTTCCCAGGACTGGATTTCTCCACTGATGGGACTTAAACTACACTTTGACTCTGGCTCTAAGAATAATTGGCAGACAGCAACATTCTTCACTCTCAAAATCCTACCCTAAACTTCTCCATCAAATAAATGGGGCAAATTGCATCTTCAGATACATGGTTCAAATTTTACTGCAATCCATAACATGTGAAATAACACTTTACTCAAAGGCAGAATTAAGCCAATGCAATGTAATAGGGTGAAACATTTTGGCACATCAATTAAATGCTGCTGCCTGACTGTCCTTAGCAGTATGAGTGTGCAGGCTGATATTTGCATGAATGGGGGCTGGTCCTATGGCAAAGAGTCTTATGGAGACCAACACCTATCCCATGAGTGGGCCAAGAGCATGCTGTGGGGAGGTGCTGCTAGAGGGGCATGTTTCAACCCTTCTGAGCTCCTAGAGGCTAGGCAGACATGTGTGACTCAGGCAGCTGTGGGTCAGCCTCACCTCTCTCCTGACTCATTGCTTCACTTAGGATTTGAAAAGTGACAGTTTCTGGGGGATATTGGTTTTAGGGCTAAGTAAGAACCTGTTTTAACATGAGTACTGCAGACTCCATGGCAAAGAAGTCACTGCACACATGTGTCAACCAGTTAGCCTGCTGCCGCAAAGACGGGCAGAACTGGGGGGTCTTGCTGGGTGCCAAATCCAGCCCTTTGCTCCTGAGGCAAGGAAGTCATAAAATTCCTCTCCTAGATGGATCAAACTACACTTTAAAATGAGCAAGCTAAAAGCAAATTTAAAACATTCCACTATTGCTCCCTACGGAGGAATATTCCAGATCCACACTCTTTTGATGGCTGTAAGCCTTCTCCTAAATTCTGTTCTACTTTTATTCATGACAATTTGTATTTCTATTTCTATTTCTATGCTGTGGTTCTTCCCTGTTGGAGTGTTCCTTATATAAACATTTTATTAAGTTTTACCCCCCTCTAAAGGTCAAGGTTCCCTTCTGCAAGTAGTCTAGTCCCGTCACAAATGCCCTAGGACCACTATGTCTCAGCTTAAAATGAATGTCAGTTTGAACACAGAAAATGAAAAAAAAAACAAAAACCAAAACAGATAATAAAATATTAAAGAAGCCATTGCTACTCTAGGTTCTGTTTTTTTTCCCTCAGGATAGCTACGATAAAGATGAAATGGTATGTATCTTTCAAAGGAAACAAAAAAATCCTCTGCATGCCCCAAGACTACAATTCCTTCACATATCTAGGCTATTCTACTAGTTAGAAAAATACACAATCCTTCTCTCATAAAGCAATTTAAATCACGTTTAAGATTCATGTTAGGAAGTTGGAATCTTTTTAACTGTTTAGAAATAAAAATTTATAAAGAAGCTTATTTAAAATATGTACAATAACAAAGTTATCCAGAAGCAAGAAATCTCATATTGTGATATTTATGATGAAATCATTTTCTCTTCAGATGATTTATAAGCCTGGAAGGACAAACTAAAGGCATAGTTTTCTTTATCCTCCATTTCACAAAATCCTCTGACTTTCTCAGTAACAGGGATCTGTCTTTTAATTTAGATGGAACTGCAAATTCAGTAGATTCAGAGATTAAATTACAGAACACAACCTGGAATCACAACTCATAGTTTTAACAGTGAAAAATAGTCCCATATCACAGAGAACAATATCTAAGAAGGAAAATGTAAAAATGGTATGCTTGTGATATTTAGATTGCATAATACTGCTGTTGAGAAGGTCTGAACTAATTTAAATTTTAGGAGAGAAACTAAACCTGAAACAGAAAATCCTTCTGACAAAATTATTCTAAAGAGTTATGTGTTCTGAAATGCAAATAGATTTGTTATTTAATGACATTTCTTTTGTTATTTAATGATACTTCTTTTGTTATTTAATGATACTTCTTTTCCACCAGAAATGATTCTGCCAAATATCTGATTTCAGTGTTCCTGAATATACTGCAGTAGTCCTGTATGTACTGATAGAAGTTACATAGGTCTGAAACATTTCAGAAATTCAAGGATGATTTCTATTTTAAAAGTCAAGGATACGTCTAAGAGTGGTACAGCCTTCTGGACTGTGCTTCCTACTGTGTTCCAGATAAATTGATAGAAGTAGAAATTATTTAGGCACAGGATGATATGAATTACCAGCTCCCTGAAGAGAGAATTAACCTGTACCAGTCTATGCTATGTTTTGGCATTACACTTTTTTAAATCACACAGAAAGAAAACCCCAATATGTATTTTTAAGTCTAAGTGGCTTCATAATATTTTTGCAAATGTGTATGACTGAGAGCTATTCGTTTGATCTCAAAGACATCTAAACCTTTGCCATTGCTGACATCCAATAAAATCCATAAAATCCATAAATCCATAAAAAAATCCATAAAAATGAAAGCAATTAGATAAAAGTTAACTGTCTGCCTATGATTTGATTTCTCATATGGAATCAGAAACATGCTGAAATAGTTGAACCAAAAAACTCCACTCCAACTGTTGTGTGAAGCACATTTCCTGAGGAGCTGTCTGCCTGAATTAACACAGTGCCATGTGCTTAGGGTAGCACTGGAACTGTCTGGTGGCAAAAATAGGCATGGTGAGGGCGGAGATGGATGTGCTCCTGTGGATCACCCTGGATCGGTTTAAAAGATTACTGCCTCCAGCTTTTCATTACTTTTCTTCAACTGGAAGTTATAGCCTCTGTATCTGCTTGAGTGTTTCCAGCTTTATTTTATGCCAAATAAAATGGAACTGCTGCAATCCCCTTCAGAGAGTATTTATTGCTGTTTGAGGGTAGGCAGTAGGCATGTCCAGGGAAAGGCATTAATGTCCTGTGGGCAGCATTGCTTCTGAAGCCACTGCAGCTACCTCCCTGTCCATGTCCATATCTGGAGGTACCAGCACAGGGAAGGAAAATTTCTGAAAGCTACTGGCCAGGTGGTTAGAGTAAAAATACTGTCGTTTCCAAGCAATGTTATCAAGTTCTGGTGTCTGGATGCATTTATGTCTATGTTATTGTATAACCACCAGTATCATTTCAACTGGGGCCACAAGCATTTGGTACACAGATCTGCCAAATTCAGGCTGACTTCTGCTAGATAAGACTTGGTGTTGCCCTGGTTCAGGAAAACACCCACCAGCTGTTTAAGGTAACTTCCCTTAATCTAGCCAGTGAAAATGGCAAGGAAACTAAGCTGTTTTGGGGTGGTTGAGGGTACCTGTTATGATGGCAGGAATACCCCAGCCAACAACATAGTAGAATCTCATATGCCCGAAGTTGATGTTCCTCACTTCAGTCAGCATCCGGTAGATGTGGAGCTGCTCCACAAACATCCACGCGAAGGTGCTCATGTAGAAATAATGCAGGAGGATGGCAATCACGGTACACACAAACTGCAGACGAGAAAGGGCAGGAAAATTAGAGTTGCTCTTCTGAATCACAGCCTGGTGAATCACTGATTCCCCTGTATAGCTAACAGCAGGTATAATAAAAAGACTTTGGCAGAACAAATATACTGTCATTAATTAAGTTTTTAAGAAAAGTTACTCCTACTGTGAAAGCTTTTTTTTAAAGTAAATTAGGTTATCTGTTCTGAGGCTGGTTCAACTTCACCCTATTAACCCAACACACAGTCACTGCCCTTCTCCTCCACATTCCGAGGCTAATTTCTCTGTGCATATTTGCTGCAAAGGATCTGAGGTATTCTGACTATACTCCTTCTGCTTGCAGAAGGGGCAGGGCTGGTAGAGCTCCTGGCTCTTTCTCCTGGTGCAAGATATGAGGATGCTCCTCTGAAGGCTGCAGACTCTCTGCCCTGCCTGGTGTACGAGTCTCATCTGCATAATGCCACTACAGCGAATTCAATCACAGTGTGTTCCACTGCATCAGCTAAACCAGTCTCACTGCAAAGTCAATAAATTGCTCCTGAGAATGGCCACCCTCAGCACTGTACTGACTCAGTGTCTCCCATTGCCATATCAAGGTCCATTCTTTGGATTTTTCTGATACCACATTCTTTCCCATAGAGAAAGATCTCTGTCCAATGAAGTATGCTATTTTGGTACAATTTTGTTTTGTTTTAAAGTTTTTTGTTTTGTTAGCAGATAAAAAAGTACAAAGTGAGTCTTCTTGTATTTGGCAGAGGTGGAGAGGAGGTGTGAGAAGCCTTCAATTTAGGCTCTTTCCCTGAGAAAGTCCCTCATTCTCAGGAAAACTTAAGTTTTGGGGACAGAAATCCATTAAGCTTCAGGCAAGGAAAAGTGAATGTGCTGAACATGAGCAACAAATGGTCTGTAAAAGAAATCCTCTCTTTCTTTGAGTAAATGTCACAAACAGGCAAAATTTGATAAGATCTTGTAATCTGATGTAAGATCAGCAAACTATTTGCACCTATGTGTCTCTGTCACAGGTCTGAAAAAATCTCTTCCACCTACACCTCTTTTGGGAATCCTTTTAAAAAAAAAAAAAAATTGCAAAGCAAAAGGATGGATGCATCCATGGAGTAAGGCACTGACCATCTCTTTTGTCCTTGCAGCTCTGCCCTTCACTGATAAACCCTTGCAGACCTTGCACATCTATACTTCAACAAGTCATGGAGGATCCCTGGTCATTACCACGGGACTAAAAGATCCAGAAGTGTATCACCATCTATCTTGCAGACCAGTTTTTCACCTAATGTCAAAATCAGAGCATTTGACTACAAAGGGAGAGAGTGGCTTCTAGGCTCTATCTGGCTTGAGCAGGGAAGTTAACACCCTTCTCATCCACCACAGAAAATTACCCTAACCACCAGGCTGTAGAATAATCTGGGTCCGGAAATGCTCAGCTCTACCCTCCCCTTGAGGCTGTGGTACTTGCAATCAGGCACAGAAGCCACGAGGACAAAGACAAAGCAGGGTAGTGCTGGTTGGATAGTTCATGCCTTCAGCTAGGAACAAAGGGACCTGGAGCTTCCGGACCTGGGTTTGGATTTTGTTTCTGTCCTACGCCACCAGCACAAAGTGCACCAGTAAGCTCTGCCAAGCTGAGAACAACAAAACTAAAGGACCTGATAAAACCAAAGAGATCAGGTCCTCAGCATGACTAGGAGTAACAGCTACAACAGGCAAATTGGTAGCTGAAGTCATCTTTGTGATCAAATAGCCACCTTGGAACCTCTGACCTTCAGAGGCTAGCATTTCTTTAAGATCTGCTTACCAGCTTTCTCTCCCAACCTAACAGTTTGATGGGTGAAAATAGGAATGATGACAAGCATCTGACACCTGAATTGAAATCATACAATTATCCTTCTTTCAGAAGCAAAGCAAAGGATTTTGTCAAGGATCTGTTGATAAGCTTGAATTAAGAGCACTTTGTGCAACCATTTAATTTTTGTTTAAAAATGTTTTATATTGTGTTTTGGAACCTTTTGTTCCCGTGCAGCACTGACCTTGCTTTCAGACTTTGACATGACTTTTTAGTGGTTTTTCATGGTATAATGCTTAGAAATGTATGTTTTCCTGTTTAACTTTGCCAAGCAAAAGAATCATACAAAGACCGCCAACTTTCTGGATTCACTTACTGCATCAGCTTTATTACAGTGAGTGTTATTGAAAATGTAGCTCACCAAATAAACCATCTTTCTTCCCTTTAGGTAAGCAGTGCTTTTTTTGTTCCTACTCTCACATGCATATGAGTGGAGTGTTGCCCCGAACATTACCTTTTTCAGGTAAGAAAAAAGAAAGAAAATAAATCACTTTCTATCAATAGTCCAGGGAAAGATTAAAACCTCACCCAGAAATGTGACTGTTAATTTACAGAAACCCATAAAAGCCAGGCTAGGTGCCAAGCAGTACGGAATTATTTGTGCTCCAGCATTCTTTACCTCTTTATGTTCATCAGTGCATGACTCGTTAGACAACTCTCATTCCATACAGACAAATGAATAATTGTCTCAAGCAGACATGGCTTACAGCCCTTCTACCTTCTCAAATTGACTGGGTAGGCTGTAAGGAGCAGCTTTCTGCCATATGAAATACACTCTGTAATTTAAAGATCTTTGTAAGTGGGTTAAATGTTTGGGGTATTTCACTGAATCCTGGTTACAGTTGAGGACATGATCACACCATGAGCCCTGAAGCATGAAAAAAAAAGAAGGAGCAAATGAGAATAATCTCACCAAGTACAAACATTAGGATTTGTGTTATTAATGTGATGAATTATTTTACTACTTTTCTAAACCTTTGCTTGGTGCTTCATGATGCTATGAAAGAAAATGGAAATGAGGAGTAATCATTTACTGTGTAATTTCTGGTAAAATTCTGTAGGGATGTGGGCTTGGCCCCTGACTCGTCATATTCACGTTGGAGAATTGAAAGAGTGTAAACTCCTTGCTAGTGAAATGCAGTGTGCTCAACAAGGCATGGGAATGGTCAGGTTACACAGAGTGCTGTGGATCAATTGGAAAGATAAACTCCTCTGAGCAAAGTTATTTTAATATCGAAACTTGTATATATTGCAACAAAGACAAAATGGATTCACACATGACATGAGACCACATCCCAGAGAGCAGGTCACCGCTCAAGATCTCACCATAGCACCAGATAAAGGTTCTGAGCTCCTGGTGCAGGGGAATATTGGAATATGGGACTGGAAGAGATACAACCAGCTAGAAAGCTTTATCCAGTTTGGCATTCACAATTTTTCAAAAGGGAAAGTGGGAGAAGCCCAGAAAAAAAAAGCAAGAGAGTAACCTGAATCTTGGAAATTGAAGAATTCAAGCATCTTAATTTTACATAGTTTTTCAAAAGAAATACTATTAAACAGAGGCATCCTGGCAAGACAACTTTTATAAGGGAGTTCTCCAATTTACTAGAAAAAGGTCTTGTCAGCACTCAGTTACTGTAAGATGAAGTTAGTCAAGGTCAGATACTTTTTAAGATGTATGTTATAGCTCAAATGGATATTAGAAGTCAGAGCGACACTTTAGGATTGAGTTGTACAACAAGTGAGACTGTGTGGTTAGGCACCATGGTGTCATTACCGTGATGGTGATGATGATAATCGTTGAATGTAGGCATATTCTCCCATTTCTACTGCTTGGACAATGTGGAATCAGCATAATTTTTTTTGTTTGATTGTTTTTTTGTTTGCATCTCAAGATAGTACTTCCCTCTCAAAATTTAGATTGAAACATAGATAGTAATGGATTTCTAGGAGACAAATTTTCTTTGCATTGTTCAGTGCATCCAAGATTAGAATATTCTTCCAATCTGTTAACACACTTTTTATTGCATGTCATTCCCCATCTACATACTGCCTGTTTGGTACAGGTAACTGTGCAGTGCTGGAACTCTTGCCCACTTGTCTCCTACTTGTCTGAATGGCAGCCATGACTTTTGGGATGGGTGCTAATAAGAATCAGCAGCAATACTATTACAAAATGCCACATGGTTTAGATAGCAATGAAGTCCTAAGTACAGAACATACACCTTTCATCTGTGGTGTATATCCCATACTCAGTCCACTCATATCTTGCCTTTCTTGACATGCACAGTGCTGTAGGAGCCTGCACTAAACTTTGCAGCAGATATGATGGGTTAAAGCCAAGAATCACTGTTGCTGGAAGACACAAAGTGAAGCAATAGGCTTCTTACTGCATCCTGGACACAGCAAGCTGTCCCATGCCTGGAAAGTGGCTTCTTCAGAACAGCCATTGAGTGTGCAACATGCGTATTATCTCACCTGCCCAGCAACACATAGTTGTCAGCCTACCAGTCAACACCAGAAGCCATTTGGGCTTGTGACGTACCTGCGGCAGGAGAAACTTGATTGCCTCCTACTGAACAGACAAAGAAAAACAGAAAACACACTGATGGAAAGGAAGAAATCAGTATTCAGGGTTCAGTTCCTGGGATAACCCTTCAACAGAGCGACTATTATGTATTCTCTGAAAAAAATGTAGTCCTATTGTCTGCCATTGCTATTAATCACATAAACCACACATGAATACATTAATCATTCGATGCCTTTCAGATTACTGTTGAAGCCAAACAGAAGTGAAAAAGAAGAGTAAGTGAAGCATCTGGGAGCAGGTAAAAGTTGCAGTTTAAAGCTTGACAACAACTCTAGCATTAAGCACAGAGTAACTCTTACCGGGTTGTCGGTCTGGTTGATTCCAATAAGAAAGACAAGTTCAGAGAAGAAAAGGGCAGCCACCAGGTTTTTGTGGATACTGTGCAAGTTGGAACGTAATGTGCGGATCAGGACCAGCAGAATGAAGGTGATCAGCAAAGCCGCCAGTGAGATGGATACAGTTGTGTAAGTGACGATCTTCAGAGGAAGCACCTCCCCATTCTGTAGAAAGATGGATTGATAGGATGTCTTTGAATTTTACCTTTGTTTTCCTCCAATCAAATCTACTACTTGGAATTTCAACATTTTCATTACTACCAAGCCAACATACAGATTTACTTTAGGACTACTACTTTAAGAGTGGATGATGCCACCTCTTCAATCACTTAAAATGTTGAGTGTGTATAGACAGCACTCAGAGGATACACTAACCAGGTGAGAAGCTCCTTTTAGCAGGACCAGTGGCAGGTGCTGTGAGGGACGGGCAAACACACTCTTGACACACTGCAACGTGAGATTGATCTGCTGACAATGCTCGGAGTCATGCTTAAACCTCAAGCTCTGAATCAAAGCCCTTGAAAACCAAAGCCCTCAAAAGTCATGAGTCTGATGTCACCCACCTCTCGTTTTGAAATGTCCATCAAGACAGCAAAGCTGGTTATATGGTTACACTGGCAAGCGATATGGCTGTGGTTCCTGGAAAACAGTTCACATCCTCTGGAGGACCAGGCACCTGTCCCGCCAATCCTGTGGGGAATAAAGGCCTTTCTAAGAACCACCCTCTGACCTCCCCTTGCCTCCTGCTGCTACTGCTCTCTGTGTTAGCTTGAGCTATGCAACCAGAGAGGACTGCAAGTATCAAGACAGAAATATTTATAGCTGTCACCTGCCCAAAATACTATCATCAATTCAAAAAGCCTTCAGTTGAAGTAGCTTCTGATAATACAGCTGTCTTTGATGGCCAAATTTTGTGGTTTTAAGACAATCTGTTTGAGTTTAAAAAAGAAAAAAATTGTAAAAATTTACTTTTGGGTCAATGAATACACAAGCAATACAGGGAAGAGATTGCACATTAAAAACTGGCTGTAACAAATGTAAAAAAATACTAAAACCACAGAGAGATACATGTTTTTGAGCCATCTCTATTTTTCCAGATCTAGACACTGCCTGTGGAGCTCTTATGTGAAATATGTTTCAGCAGTAATATGATATTGTTATAGCATTCCTCTGAAAAGTATACAAGGAAAGGTTAAAATCTTTTCTAATATATACTATTTCATACCAGTAGCTCGCTTGTATTAACAATTCTTCCCCGTGCAGTTTTATTTAACTCCAGTGACTTAATAAATTATTTTGCATCAAAATAATTATTCTATTTCGAAATTAACGAGTAATAAAAATAGTCTTGTAGTTACTGAAAGAGTTTTTAACTAGATATGACATGACTTTTTCATTCAGCAATAAAATAGTTGCTACACAATTTTAATATCATTTTCTCTTGAAAAGTACTCACTTTCTAAAATCTCTTTCATTACATACAGTGTAAGAGCTGCTTTTCAGCTGTGGCTGTTGGAAGATGTAACACAGACAACAATACCACTGAAGTTGCCAGCAAATAGCTAACAGATGAATCACTTCAGAGTTAATGAGTTATTCAAGCCCATACAATGTTTAAAAATTTATGAAAAAGGACTTGCCGTTCCCTCATAATCAACAGAATCATCTGTGCATACAAGCAAATACACTGCTTCACATGCAGGCAAATGGAGTAGTTTATTACTGCAAATGCAAAAGATTTATGTTACCTCTTCAATCTTTTCAATGACATAATCTTCTGAAGCCTTTAACTAGAAGGCACACACTTCCTAAGTTAGTTTGCTCTTTTATTTCCAGTACAGGATATTGCCTTGCAATGGATTTTTCCATAGGTTTGCTAGAGTTTTTTGGTCATTAGGAAATAAGCAGCAGCTATTCCCCTTACCCAGGGCACACCATATGATCTCCTCACAATATACCTGCGTTTGTAGTTCAAAATTTCAATATATATGTAATTGTAACAGTATCGTGAAAGCATACCATGCAGAGCATATGGCTACCTCTCAACACATTTTTTTTTGTCTTATTCTCACTCTTGAAGTATCTCCAAGAGGACTGTGCCGTTTCCACAATATCATAAACCCAGTTGATAAATTTTTTTTCATTTTCAAGAAAAAAATGTCTTTATCTTGAACTTAATACAAAATACCTAAATGAGCCATTTTCAGAGTATTTCATCTTCTTTCTAACACTTCCCTCCTAGAGAGTGAAATAGTCTCTCCTTATGTTCTGCTTATGTATTACAATTGCTTCTCATCAACTAGAAGAGGTCTAAGGTTCGAAAGAGGTAGTTCCCCTCTCTCCCATTTTTCACTAAAACAAATGAAAGCAAATCCACAATAGTCGATGAAATGAAAGGTAAGTTGCTTCTTATCAGTGCAACTGTCTTTGCATTGACTTTTGATACAAAAATTTGGGATTCAAAAATTTATAATCTTTACCCATATAATTTTATGTGCAAAATCTCAGTCCTCCTTTTCACCAATAAGAAGATATAGTTTTGTAATTTTTAGCACTGGCTCTGGCTGAGGCATCAAGGTTGGGTGCCTGTTTGCCATATACTCTCTCCATAGTCACTGGAGTGTAACAGAAGATTCAGTCCATTTAAGAGCTGAATCATCTCCTGGAGATCCTAACTTAAAGACCTCAGAAAGGCCATGAATTCAAACACTGGAGTTGGACTATGCCTGTCTAGATATACATCTGTGGGCAAGAAGCATGAGCAAATACAAGGAAATTGTGAGTTTTATTATTGCTGGGTGAAATTGAACCCTGCAGAAAGGCATGACAGCATTGTGTTTGTTAGAAACTACATGGCTAATCCTTTCTTTGTGGGTAATTATTTTCATTTTTCTTAGCTTGGTGGAAAACACATGGCTCCATTTCAGCAGAAATCAGTTTCCAGTTGAATAAACAAAACAAAAATGGTTTTCCTTCAGAATTATCTTCTTGGGCAGGGCTTCTCTGTTATTGAGACAGTTGTCATTCATAGATAGCCCTAGAGCAAGCAGGAGACATACGTGATGGAATGATTCCAGAAGACGCAGACAGGCTTCGTTCTCTCCTCTGTTTCCAGCATGGCATACTCCACTATGACAGGCTTTTCCACCAGGTTTAGAGGAAACTCCCCGTCACTGTGAATGGCTGTGCTCACCACAGGTGTGTTAATAATTGGGCGATTCGGCAATCTGCATGAGGAGAAAAATTGTACAGTGATCTAAACGTGAAAATAACAAGAACTGACTCACCAGGTTCCACAAACAAAAGATTTTTCTTGATGCTTCCACTCAGAAAGCAAAGTAGATGCACCATCAGCCTTCCACACAGACTGTTTCCAAAACACAGATGTGTTTCCAAAAGCTGCTGGCATGGTTGTTCTCCCACAGTGTGTGAGAGGAGGACAAGAGACAGTACTGTGGTGACAACTGCAGCACTAATGACATTTAGTCGGTGTAAAAGCAGCTCTGTCTTCCCCACACACTCAGAGGAAGGAGAAGAAGGGATCTGCACAACTCACAAACAGGTTTGAAGTTTACCTCAGGCTCCTTCGGTCAGGATCATAGTTTTCAGGCAGGAGGTGTCCCAGGGATCGGTATATAATGACCATGGCAACAGTATGATGTGTGGAGTCATCTGGGTGTCGCTTCTTTCTCTTCGCAAAAGCACTCTCAGAGCTGAACGCACCACTGTTCAACTTAGAGGATATTTTTTGATTTGAAGGCTTCATTGTAGGCACTGCTATGGAATTAACACAAATATTAAATTCTTTTCACACAGTTTCAGAGCTACCATTTAAACTACTAATTTCGCATTGCAAAGATGTTACTGTGGTTATAACTCCAGGCTTACAGCACTCAGCATGCTCCTAATGTTATATTTGATATTTTTAATAAAATTTTAGCACATTTTGTAGTTATAGAGCTGATAATCAAATAACCATTGAACCATGAAAAACCATTTAGTCTAGCTAGAAAATAAGCAATTTCTAAGCTAAAAGATCCAAAAGTATATAAATACCCCATGCATAAGCTAAGGAGAACATTAAAACAATATGCATGCTATTAAATTGCATGTTGCTTTATATATAGCAGAACTAGTTTATGAATACACCAATTAGTCACATAAGATTTCTCCCTGCTAATTCTGTCATATAATGAGCTTTCAGTTATAACAGTGTTTTTTAAAATTCACATTCCCTTTCTTCTTATTGAAAAGATACAAGTCATACAGACGCCCTGTTTCTGAACCAAACATCATAAACCTGTATGAGCTTAATATGCATTATTTTCACAAGTGTTACTATTTCCCCATTCTAAGGATATTCAGACATGGTACCACGTATGGTATTTTGAGTTACCCTCTCGCTCTTCCCTTGCCCAAGGAAACTTGTGATGTTTCTCAGCAATCTTGAGGTCTTCAGAGACAGTGGGAAGCAGGTACTTCCCCATGTATTTTCCCTTGCCACCCAGATCAAGACTTTTTCTTTGCTGTCTAGTTCTGAAAACATGTCTCTGCTCCCATATTTGGATTTTCCATCTTTACACTACCTCCCTCCATCTCTGCAGTGACCGGTGGAAGGCAGGTGTAGGATCGGAGTCTCGGCAGCCGTCCCATCCTATCCTGGTGGGAACAGAGGCAGAGCGTTTCTCCCGCTTTGGCAGGCCTGTTCGAGGGGCTGCAAGCAAGACCTGACAGACAGGTACAGCCAGTTATGCAGCCCCTCTGTGCTCTCATCGCTTCAGGCAAGCAAAATGTCTCAGAAGTATGCACAGCTGCTCCATCCCTAAATAATGTTAGCTTGTGTAGATGGTCACCCTGCTCTCACCCTAGTATCACTCTGCTCTGCGAGGATCAATCATGCTCTTTGGGAGCCAGTTATAATTGCTCTCCAAAGGGCAGTAGAAGGGTTTTACCTTTCCTGTCTGAAGGTCTGAACAAAGTATCAGGGAAGACAACAGATGATTCCAGATCTTTTGGGTAATCTTCTTTAATCTCATGAAACCGTGGTATTCTAGCTCCCGTGAAATTAGACTTGTCAAAGATGTCAACAGCAATAACTGGGGGGAAAAAGTTTCCCATAAAATTAATTTCAATGCTTTCAAGTAAGATATTGCAACACAATGGAACATGATTGAAAGGTTAAAATGTCTGCACAATGCAGATAAGAAATTTAAACCCCAAAATACAAAGTAAAATTTAATTTCTTTCAATTAATACCATATATGACAACTAAAAGCTTACATGTCAGCATTATGTTATACTTATCAAATTATACATTTATTTTGCAGTGGAAAGTAATTTAAAAGACAGCGTCATGCTAGAAAAGCACTACAGCAAGCACTGGAAATAAAGAATCATAGAATTGTTTAGGTTAGAAAAGACCTCTCAGATTATTGAGTCCAACAGCTAACCCAGCAACTGCCAAGTCCAGCACTAAACCATGTCCCTAAGGGCCACAACTACATGTCTTTTAAATATCTCCAGGGATGGTGAATTCCCTGGGCAGCCTGTTTCAATGCCTGACCACCCTTTTAGTGAAGAAATTTTTCCTAATATCCATCTTGAGGTACTTCTCCAGCAGCAGCTGATCGTGGTTTCACAAAGGCCTTTCCCTGGCTGCTGCTCAGTGAATGCTCCTGCTTCACAGATCTTCTCTGTATGCTGCTGGCTTGCTCCAGAATGTGCTTCATGTTCGAATTTTAGACTTGCTTCTTAATGAGAAGACTAAATCTGCTGCTTCAAAAGCATACTTCTTCTACATCAGTTAAATTGTAAAGTCAGCTAAGCATAGAAAATAACCTGAATTTTACCTGGGTCTACTACTTAGCCCTCCAGTTCTCCTTCCTTCACAACAGAAGTTTCTCCCAAACTCACCTCATCATCTCTGCCTGTTGTCTAACTGCCAAAATATTTAAAAGCAGTAGAGTTGGCTTTAACTTTCCCATTTAAGAGAAGTCACTGAGTGCCAATTTACATGTTCTAATAAAAGTGAAAACCTGGAAGTCCTGGGGGGTAATCCTACACTGAAAGCTGTGATCCCCTGCAAGTTTCTGTAGGAAGAAATATCCAAGTTAAGATCTGCAAAGTCCCATTTCTTTCCCAGTCTCTAAATAATTCCCAGATGAGCCATTAGGAAACTCTATTAACACCATGTTCACCTGGAAAAACTGTTCAAAAGAAAACAGACGCCTTTCAGGCCAGAGCTGCTTCATCCCTCTCAAGCTCACACCTTTTTACACAGGAAGAACTGGTTGGAAAAAAACCATAATTTACAGCCTGCAAGAAATTCTGGGATTTGTTTTCATCTCAGTTCAAGTGGGCTAAAATGCTGAGCATATCTTTTTCTGAGTGTGAAGACAAAAATATTTTTATTCTCCTAGTCTTGAATCAAAATGAAGTTTTTCAGTTTTGGTTCACTAAGCAGAAATCGAAGTGTTTCAGTTTGGCCTAGTTCAACAATAATCTGTCCCCCCTGGAGTTTATGCAGAACATTAGAACCTTTGTAGCTTGACTGTCTCATGCCTTTTCTTCATGTCCAGAGACACAGGGGCACAAAACCATTCTTGGACAAGGTTTGTAGGTAATGGGTGTAGTTGGGAACATAAGGCAAACTTTTTGGCACATAAGCCCTTCTTCAGATCTGAAATAAAAGCAACCGCTTGAAAAGCTACCTATGAGTTCAGGCTGATAATAGTTTTGGGCACTTGTTAGAGGAGACATTTCCTTGACAAATGAGGAAGGTGTCTTAGTATGCCCGATGTTTCGTTTTAGACCCACTCTAGATATTTTGGATCCCAAGCATTTTGCTCTGATAATGGATTTTGCAAATTGAAGGCTTGAATGGGTGATTCTGAGAAAATACATTTCAGCACAGGAATTTCTAAAGAAAATGATTTTCTGGATATGTTCCAGGCTAGGAAGGCATGTGAAAATCAGAGGTATAATCACAGAATCACTTAGGTTGGAAAAGATCTCTAAGATCATCAAGTCCAACATTTGACTGATCATCACACTGTCAACTAGACCATAGCGTTAAGTACCATGTCTAGTCATTTCCTGAACACCTCCAGGGATGGTGATTCCCCAATCTCCCTGTGCAGTCCATTCCTATGCTAATAATATCAATAATATGCAAGATGATCATCAGTTGGGTTGCTTATTTTATACTGCAATAATTCTTCAGGTGTTGTGGTGTGATTCTTTCAAAAACGTGATCCACTACATTTAACTGGTCTCAAAAGGCATTACCTTTACGCACAAACTTTATCCTTCTTACTATTTCTACACTACTGTGACTGCAACAAAATGCCACACGGAGCATGGAGGGAATATGGCCCAGAGGGAAAATAGACCAGACATCTCCCAGGAGGCACGCATGGCAACTGAGAGATATGGATCAATGCACTTGAAATGAATACAATCATTTTTCTCAGTGGCAGTTTTCAACACAGATACTCACTCATGTTAGTGGCAACAATGACAAAAGGTCTCATGTAGGTTTTCTTCATGTTCTGGGCCACGTTGTTGAAATAATCCTCATAGTGCCTGAGCAGGTGAGCGGTGCCCCCTTCCGTTCGCTGGATTTGCTCCCAGTGCTCCTTGTTGCTGGGGTCCAGTAAAGCACTACCCACTTTGATAATATTCTGAGAAATAAAGTACAAGCCTAAATTATGAGGCAAAAAAAAGCTCCGGGTTTCAAGTGAGGAATAGTGAAAATGATTGGCATTACCGCCTTAGGTGAATGCATAATGAAATATTTTATTGCAGGCATGTTCTACTGCAGCCATATGACATTTTTTTGTTATGTAAAACAAATCCCTCCAAACCTTCTATAAGCAAAGTAAGCCAAAACTGGAGGCTGTAAGAGAACTACCTACTTTCTTTCCCCTTAATGACAGGAACCTAGCAAGAAAATGCAGAAGGAAAAACTAGCTATGTTTTCTTTGTTTCATAGAGATAAACAAAAAGCACAGCTCTTAGTAGGCACACTGAAGAACTCCCCCAGAGAAGCTTGAATGATGTTTTTTGCTAAAAAACAAAAGAAAGCCACAGATAGCAATACCACTTTCTCTTTTATTTTAATTTTTAATTTTACTTAGTTGTTTACTGGATAATGAAGATAGCTTATATGGTGAAGAATGACAAATGTAAGTATTAACTTATATATTTTCAAGTTTGTCTATACAAGAAAATTTAAATACTGTTATTGTCTCCCCATTTTTATGTTGCTTACAAATGGTTTTAAAAAGGAAGTTCTTTCTGAGGACCTGCCACTTCTGCCCTTTCTTAGAAGAATATGCAAAGAGACCTTCAGGCTGAATGGAAGATGGTTCCAAAAAGAGAGTGTTAAATGGCTTAAATGGGAAAGGTGCTAAGAAGTTTTTAATCTTGGTGTACATGTGAACTATGTTGTTGTAACAAAACCTAATTCTTAACTTAGGTAAAATTTCTGTATATGATAGTAGGAATTGATTACATCATACTCTAGAATAGCCAAGGCAAATATTTAGGCTTCATTTAGAAGGAGCTATATCCTCTAGAGTATTGTCTGATGCTGCAAGAACATATCTGAGCTAAAAGAGACTACCAGCATGACTACTTTTACCTAGGGTGAAAAGCATGACATGGTTCCCAGGAATGCAGGAGACACATACTGTACTTGGTACCAAACATCCTCCATGTTTGTGAACATTATTTATATTTTTGTTTTTTTTTATTATCTATTTTTCAGGCTTCTACCTGAGACTAAAAAAAACCCAAATTCCTCCTTCCCTTGTGCTCCCTCAGCCTAGGATGTTACCTCCTTTTTCTCATAGGATGTACTCATTAGTTTTCAAATTCTTAACCTATCCTAAAATATTTAGGGAGTTCTTGAAAACATCATCTGTATGAATTTCAGTGCCAACTGCAGAGAATAATAAATTAAAGCAGAGGTTTCTAAACCATTTTTTTATGCTTATTGTTCTTATTTTTACTTAACAAAACAGGCTAAAAATGAAGTTCCACCCTGTGATCTGAATGAGGGAATCCACCCACTTCACAGCTCATAGGAAAGGAAACTCTGAGTCTCTCTGTACTGGGTTTCTGTGGCCAGGTTTTGGTAGTGGCAGGGGGGGGCTATAGGAGAGGCTTCTGTGAGAAGCTGCTGGAAGCTTCTCCCATGTCCAGCAGCGTCAATGCCAGCTGGATCCAGGCCAGACCCACTGCTGGCCAAGCCTAAGCCAGTCAGGAGTGATAGTAATGCCTCTGATAACATATTTAAGAAGGAAGAAAAAAAGTTAAGGGGTAGTTGAAGATGGGAGCCAGAGAAGAGCAGAGTGAGGACATGTGAACAACAATGCAGACACCAAGGTCAGTGGAGAAGGAGGGGGAGGAGATGCTCCAGGCACCAGAGCTGAGGCCCCCCCTACAGCCCATGGTGAAGACCATGGTGGAGAAGCTGTGCCCTTGCAGCCCATGGAGGACCACAGGGGAGCAGAGATTCACCTGCAGCCCATAGAGGAGCCCATGACGGAGCAGGTGGATGTTTGAAAGAGGCTGTGACCCCCATGGGAGACCCATGTTGGAGCAGAGTCCTGGCAGGGACCTGCTGGCCTGTGGGGAGAGGAGCTGATGCAGGAGCAGGTTTTCCTGGCAGGACTTGTGGCCTGTGGGGGACCCATGCTGGAACAGCCTGTGCCTGAAGGATTGTGCCCTGTGGAGAAGTGACTCATGTGGCAGCAGTGTGTGAAGAACTGTTGCCTGTGGGATGGACTCACACACTGGAGCAGTTTGTAAAGGACCATCTCCTGTGGGAGGGACTACACGGGAATCAGGGGAAAGACTTCCCTCTCTGAGCAGTGACAGAAATAACTGACTGTAACCCCAATTTCCATCTCCCTGCACTGCTGGGTGGGGGGGAGGAGGTGGAACTTGGAAGGAGGGGATTTGGAGGGAAGGTGTCCTTAAAATTCATTTTACTTCTCATTCTCAAGCTCTGATTCTGTTAGTAATGAATTTCAATAATATGTCCACTTGGAGTCTATTTTGCCCGTGACAGTGATCAGTAAGGGATCTCTCGTGGCCCTTATCTCAGCTCATAAAACCGTTTATTATATTTTTCTCTCCTCTGCCTGTTTGCAGAGGGGAATGAGAGAGTCGCTTTAGCGGGTACCTGGCATCCAGCCAGGGTCAAACCACTACACTTTCAAAATCTGGTGCATCTAAACTGTAAAACATTTTAGAAATTCCCCACTCTCTGTAGACTGTACAGCCCAAGATGCTAAGGAATTTTCTCAACCACATTTCCTCCTGCTCCTAACTCCCCAGTGACATCCTCTCCTGGTGCAGCTTGGCCTTGCACAGAGTCTCCAAGTTCACCCCAAAGTCTGCCTGACCTGGCTAGTCCTCTGGGAGTGCTGTGAGCAATGACCTGGGTGTAGCACACATTCAAAGGGAGCCAGACCACCTTTGGCCAGCATAAAGGACAGATCTGTCCTGTGAAGGTCATTCCAATATCCCTATGCTGGTGTCCAAGCTCTGAGCTCTGCTAGCACAGATCCAGAAGGGTGTTTTATCTTGGACCCCATGCTGTGCCATGGTCAGGATCTTGGAAATAATACTGGAAAGAGTGGACAGCAGTACCCTGCAGCACAGATGGCAATGAGGAAAGCTCAAAGAGCCTGACACATCTCATTCATCCTTCACATTTCAGACCACAGAAAATTCTCAAGTTTCTCCTCATTTCACATTTTTCTACCGCAACTATGTGTTTCCCCAGACAGCTTGTTCTCCAGACTTGGTCAGGTCTTTGGTAATAACTGGGCCTTTCATTAATGGTCTGACTAGCAAAAGCTCTCTGGCACGCATTCTAGTATGTGCCTTAAAGTATCAATAAGGCATGGAATGTCTTTTAATGTATCAACTAATGACTCAAGTGTTTTCAAACTGAATTAAAGGAAACCTTCAGAGTCAGTAACTGGCTCAGAATCTGTTCACTGCATATATAAATGAATGTGACCACATTAGGCACGTTTTACAATAAAACTGAATACAGTGCACAAAAGTATTTCAGCTAGGAATAACATTAAATTGATGACTTTCATATGAGGAATTTTGCTTTGGTTGTTACTATGATGATATTTATCAGAGGAACACTTTCTATGATGTTTGTATTACACACACATGCGTGCACACACACACGCACAATCAACTTTCCATTCTGAATTGAGAAGACCGGTTTGTTTGTGAAACAGATTAAGCAATTACATGATATTGGCCACTTTGGTGAAAGACCAATTTAATTATCCATTGCCATCTAACTTTTAAGACAAACAGTAAGGGCACAACAGAGTATACTGTATCTCTCTCACCTCATTGAATTCCACATCTCTTGTGGCTGCCAAGTCAAACCCTTGTTGCTGGCTCTCATACTGGAGAACCCGGATCATCATCTGGTAAGCTGTCCTCACATCATTGCCATACAGGCTGGGTGTGTATTTGGTGGCATTCTGCAGGGCTCTCACGATCCGTACGGTTTTGTCTCCATCCAGCTTGGTCTCGTTGTGGTGTAACTTCTCATTCTGAATCAGAGATAAGAAGGAAGAAAAAATGTATCTTTTTCTCCCCCTTCCCCCCCTTCATTCTAGTTACGAAGACAATCATAATTTAGGGATTTTTGGCACAGGGGAGTTGTTTGATCACATTTTTTTTTTGTCTAGAGAAAAGGCTGTCAACAAAACTCAATGACAAATGTAACCAAGAGCCAGAAAAGCACAAGGGTCCTGATGGAAAGCTCAGTCAAAAAATTGAGCACAGGGGTATCAAACTGGGGTCTGAACTGATTATCATTTACAAAATAAAGGGAAAAATGAGAGAAAACACAGCTTACCATGATTTTTAGGTCCACGAACGTGTTGGTGGTGCAGTTGAAAAGCTCAGGAGGCAGCCAGCCCTTCTCAATGTTACAGTGGCGAACTGCGTTTCCTGAAGGAAACAAAGTGTCTAATGGCAAATTTTGTTCTCATGGGTAAACATTTCAACTACCCTAAACTTTCAGATTTCCTACATTTTCAAGTTTCTTAGAGCTACACATGTATTTCCAAACTGGGGATTCCTGTCAGATAAAAGTTAAAGGTTACTAATCTTCAAGAAGTGCTTTCCCCACACTTCACAGAGAAAAGTCAGGCTAGCTTCAAGCTCTGCCCAACTGCTCTCAGCCTCGCTGCTCTAATGTTCTCAAACGAATTCATTTATTTATACCAAAATATGAGAAAGACTCTGCACTTCTTAAGTACTCCTGAAAATCAATCTCTGACCAGATTTCTGTGTAATAGCCTATATAGGAAGACCTCTCAGACAAATGCTGTCTCTATATCAGCACCTCCACATATTGCATGTGCTGAACACTTCAACCAACAGTTGTAATTGCCTTTTTGCCACTTGTGAGCAGCTTCATGTTTACTTTAGCCTATTATATTTTGTACTGTTTGTCAAATAATTTTAAAATATTATTCTTGGCTGTGGGTCCTTCATCGTGAATGGTAAGTTACAAATTTAAAATTTACATTTGTGCTAGTTAATTTTCTTATACTGTATGTGTCTAAGCCATTTAATTACCAATAGCTAAATAAGAATTATAATTAATTTTACTGTATTTAATTACATTATTTCTCTTCTATGATTAGGTGAATACAATTAAGCCTCAAGTTCTTCATTATTATAAAGCTTTTTTTTTTTGAGTGTCCTGTAAAAGTTACATAAAATGTGCAATTCTTATAAGCACCCTTGCTTACTAGCCTATTTGCTAGAAAAGACACTGCGGTCAACCACAAGAACAGTATAGAAAACTTATATTAATTCAACTTTATACTCTTTAATAATGTAAATATTCTTCATTAAAAAAAGAAAAAACCCCAAACGGCCCAATTCTATCTCCTAAAATTTTCAGAGCATGAGCTTAGTTGACCATAAATCTCCTGCACACCTACATACAGTGGCCTCACCCCAGTAATATCTGGGGCAATCATATAACTATTTATAACTCACTGAGCCTAAGGAACACTCACAGCAGAGAGTTACCAGACCCAGAATTGAGACAGAGGCTTCATTTCCCACAGAACAGCCTTCAGGAAAGATTATGAACTCCATTTTCAAAAATCTGATACATGTTTTCATGGAAATGTATTAAAAACCAGGTTGTCATTTGCCTGATATACAAAACAACACAGCTCACATGCTTTATAAAAGGTGTTTTTCAGCCATCTCATTTACAGGTTAGAGTGGAAAAACACCAGTTCTCTTGTAACTCTTGGCTTTAGTAGCCTGTAACACTAGTAAAACAGTCATCACATATATGATTTTCCTCATTTTATCTTTGCCCAAAGGAGCTGTAACACTAAAAAACATTTACAAGTCATTGGAAGCTAAAAGTTACATGTGTAAGAATTGCTTGCTAAACAGAAAATAGAACACTGGACTGTGCTTTTTTGTTCTTTGGGCATGTTTATCTCCTGCACTTTTGTATTTATTTATTGCTACTATTCCAAACGTATTTTAACAGTTATTTGGTTTCAGCTAGCTAAACTTTTCTGCGCATGATGTGCATGAGCTATGCTGCAGTCTCTAGATGCAATGAATTAATTCAATTCCCTATGTACACATTTTTTCTCTCCTTTTTATGTTTTTTGTTGTTTTTTTTTTTTCCTTTTAAACAGCCGTGTAGATAAAGTAGTTAATGATTTACCCGAGGAACTTACCCACTGATCCTTTAGGACATGGCACAGCAGCTGGCTGGCCAAACTTGGTCTGGGGCCACCAAATACCAGCCTCGAAAGCTTTGGGACAGCCATTATAAATTACTGGAAGCAGAAAAAGAAATGATGAAGTTTTTCTGACAAGATAAAAATCACAAGTAGATATTTCAACCTTCCCAAAGGACCTTCCTGCAATTCCCAAGCCCTTTCAGGATACCTGTCCTCTGCAGTGCCTTCCAAGCTGTAACCCATCAGCTGTTCCATATTCAGCAGAGTGTGCAGACAGGTACAAGCAGAGAAGAGCTCAGGATGATTACGGGGCTCTGGATTTTGGCTCTGCATATCTCTGCTTACTCCTTTATTGTGGGAAAACATTTCTCCTTCATTTCACCCACGCACTGCGGTGAGATGCCTGCTGCAGCAGCTTTGTGCTGATCACAGGAGGAGGACGGGTGGGTGGATGAGAGGAAAGGCAGGACAGGCAAGACAAGGGAAAAAGGCAGAGTGCACAAGGCTCACAGCACAGCCTCTGTGGGCAAGGTGCAAGGGCTCTCACCATTCATCTGGAACTCAGCAAAACAATGCTGTACTGCCAGGTGAACTAAGGTTTAAAGAAAAATTTGTACTAATGTTTTGCTCCCTGTGTGTTTTGCTCCCCACCCACTCCACCCCACCTTGCTATATTTCCATTTGAAGAAAATTAAAAAGGTAAGGTTTTTTTTTTCCTTTTCCCCAGCCCCCGTGAGTCATACTGGCACAGGCTTAGGTGGAGGGGTGCATGCTTAGGCTGCTGCAGCTGCCCCTGCCCCAGCTGGAGCCATCCCACTGGCTTCACATGTGCCTCAGGACACAGCTGCATGCCCACCGCTGCGTCCCCATCTGCTTGCTGCCAGAAGCTCTGATCTTGCAGCTGCAGCTCAGCTGATGGGCAGCGTGTGCTGGACAGGAGGTACCTTCACAGCCCCTCACGGTGACTTCTGCAAAGGGGTTGTCACAGCGGTTGCACTGCCGCCCTATGACACCAGGTTTGCACGGACATTGTCCTGTCTCCATGTCACAGGCGCGGGTGTGGGAGCCAGACGGGAAGCAGTCGCAGGGGTAGCAGGTGTCACTGCTCTGGGGCCTGTAGTAATTTGCCTAAAAAACCCAAAACGATAGATACAAGGTATTTGACTTACATTCCAAATTACTTACATTTCTGAAATCCTGCTGTAGCAGCATGGGTATCATAAAAGGGCTATTTTTGCAAAGCATGGATAAAAATCACATTACTATTATCAGAAAATGTAATAGCTCTGGGCAGTGTGCCATGTTAGCCCTGGCAAGCCAGAGAGGCAGAGCTAAGTCCCAGGGCTGCCCTGTGCCACAGAGACGTAGGGTTTGCACTGCTATTTGCAGAGGGGGCAGAGGGTCCATATTATTCCTCAGACACTTGCTACCACTGCCCATACTAAATATATTTCTTAAGGATTTACAGTTTTCTCTGTTTTGCAATTCCACTCTTGTATGGCATGAACAAAGTAGTAAGGAAGCTCTTTGTGTTTGTGTTTCTCCATTTGTGTTTCATACAGAGGGTAGAGAGTAAGCAATGATCACATATTCAAATCGCATCTGTACATACTTTTGATCTGAGGCATTAATGTGATTGCACAAGAACATGGAGATGGCACCCCACTGACTCCATTTAATGCAACAGTTGTTGTGTGTCCTGCTGGCATTTTGGAAAGGAGCAGGGGGCCAGATTCACAGCCGCCAATCTGCACAGGCTCAGCTCCTCTGATGTCATTCAAGCCTATTGTAAAACCTATTGTGAGAAGTCCTTTGTAAAACCTTCATGATGGAGGCGCCTCTCTCCCATACCCCCCATCTGTCCCTGCCTGTCCACAGAAATTCCCTCAAACTCCTCAGAGGTGATACATTTAGCCTCTAGTATTCTTTACCTCTCTCCAGCTGATAGGCCTTTTGCTGGCCATTGCACCGGGGAGAGCTTCCCCCAGCTGGCCCAGGCTGTTTCATGGCTATTACTCACTTGCGATACACAAAATACCACTGGCACTCCTCTGCATCCTGATCTGATCTTGCCCCATAAACAGGGCTGCACTTCAGAGATCAGAGCCAGGCTTTCATCCTCTCAGTTTGTTTTTCCAAACACAAATAAGATAAGACCTGCACAATATGATTTTCAGAAGGGTGGTGCCAGCAATATATTTTGGGTACTAATTAACTCCACAGTGCACATACATATATATGTGATAGAAAACATAACTGTCTTTGGCTTAGATAGTCACTTATAGTTATTAGCAGTACAGCTACTTTTTAAACTAAGGAAATTTTGACGTAAGACTTTTTTTTGCTTACCTTACAGTGGCATTCTCCATTGGTTTTATTGCAATCAGAATCAAACCCTTTACTAGTCTCACAATTACAAGGGCCACAAATGGGATTTCCCCACCAACCTCTGGGACAGGGCAGGTCAATCCTATAAAAGAAAATCAATTGAAAGAAAATTAAATTTCCTCTTAAAACTTGTGAAAAAAGAGCTTGGGGCCAAATTTGCACTGAACTCCATCAGCTTATATCTCAGCCAACAATCAATACAAATATAAATATACAGACACTGTAATACAAGAAAATCTAGAATATCAATGTTATGAAACCATAGAGGGAATGCTTCTCTATTTGCAAGTGCAGGTGGCACTGGGCCTGTGCCCTGGTTTACCTACCACCACAAAGAGCTTGGGATACAGCTCCCCAGCACTTTATATCCCAGTCCCCATTCCCACAGATTCCTGCCCCAGCCACAGGGCTTCTTGTCCAGTCTACGGGGACATCAGCTCAGGTGCAAAGCTGGCTGCAAGTTCATTCTATAAAGATAAGACACCATTTTCAGCCAACCTAGCTTTCCCAGACACTCAGAAGAGGGTCTGAAAAGCCCTGGCCTGCCACAGGGGAGGCAGAGGATACATGTGATTGAGAACGCAGAAGAGAGTAGGGTGGCAGCTTTGATCCAGACTGAATCAAAGACTATGAATCAAAGACTATGATTCAGACTATGAGTGCAGCAGCACAGCTCATTGGAAGCTATTCAGCAAGCCAAAAACCACTCCTGCTGAAGCATAACCCTTATTTTCACTGGTATTGTTTTTTCTGGGTGAGCTTCTGAGCAGGTTATCCCATGATGCTTCAACACTAGAGCTGGCAAAGAAAACCTCTGGGAAGGGGCAGAGGCAGAGACCTGGGTCTCTGATAGCTGGGAGCCTTTGTTTAGCCGTAGCCAAAAGGACAACACTGAGACTGTGATCAGTGTAATGCACAAGGAATCCCCCTCTCTGCTCATTTTAGGAAAGAAAAGCTATTTCCCATCTATTTTGAAGACCACTACCAATTTTGTTTACAGTAATTGCCAGGTCTGTACTTCTATACTTTAGAATATGAAAACCACGCTGCTGCACTTGACATGATGTCAGCAGATAATGACGAGGGACAATGTCTCTGTGTAGCTAATCCAGAGGAATGAAAGACAAATCTGGCAACAGCACGGCCAACATTTGCAAGCCCACACAACAAAAGGCAGAGGAAGAAGCTTGCAGTTTTCAAAAGGAAGGAAACATCACATGAGCTATGCCTAAAAGGGCAGACAAATGCACTTCATTTGCACATCATGAATGGCCCATATTACAGTAAATCAAAGTGCCGCCTCTGGGATAAGACTGGTTGCTTATCTGAGACCAGGAAGCTACTGACGAGGGAATCAGCACGTTTTTCCCACAAAGCAACAGACATAGGCCTCCCAGACTGTCCAGAAGAGATGGCTTTTTGCCAGCCCAGGGACTGGACCCAAACTGCAAAGTGATTTTATCTGTCTATGGGCCACCAAACTGGGCCATTGCTCTGTGTGCTGGGGGAGCTGAAGGAGAAATGCAGAGCAAACTTAGGTCAAGTCCACCATAAGGTAGAGGTGAAATGCAGTGCTCTGTAACAGCACAACTGGTTGAGCCCCTGAGCTGCTGATGAAAAGTGGCTCCTGAGTAACATGGAAGTTTTTCTGGCTTCTGGGAAGAGCTCAGGAACACCAAAAGGCAGGGAGCCTGCAACACTATAAACACTCAGATTGTAACAGGAAAGTTAGCCAAAGCAGGAAAGGAAGTGGAAGGACTGCTGCCTCAGAAGAAGAGTTACCTAGAAGGATCGAGAAACCAAGGGCGAAATAATTCTCTTACTTGCTTTCACAATACTGTCCATAGTAGCTTTGTCCACATTCACAGGTGTAGCCATGGGATGAGCTAGGTTTGTGTACGCATGTGGAGACATGCTCACATGGATTCAAGTTACATACATCAACACAATCTTTCCCAAAGTACCCTAGGGACACAAGATGATAAAATTAGAGCAACCACTGTAATTTATGATTTATATGTCTCCAAAAGACTGTCTGTCTTAAGCTTATACACTAATAACACATCTCCAGTAATCAGTAGATTCCCCTTAAGATACTGTCAGAAATAAGGTACTCTTTTCCCTCTCAGCCAAAATGATAGCGGGCCATTCTTTTTGAAAGTCTGCTACCAAGCTTGAGGCACCCTTGTGCATTTGGTTCCCAGTTTATATTCAGGACATATGCTAAAAATAGTTTTGTATTCTTTCACAGAGAGGTGGCTGTGGTGGGTACTGACAGCATGTGCTGGCTTCATGCACCCAAACAGAGAAAAATATTCAAAGTATCTTGATTAGGATGCAGACTGAGACACTAAAATTCAACATTAGAAAAGGCTGAGAAAGAAAAAGAAAAAAACCTCAGAGATAAAGAAAAGGGGAGGTGCAGGGAAGGAGTCCTTTGGACCAGAAACTGTCTTTCTGTTTGGTGGATATGTTGCCTAGATCCTTAGACTATGACTGCAATTTCAAGGTGCTATGGTAAGAGTGAGAAAGATAATACTGGTTGGAAAAGGAAGAATCAGAAGATGAACACTTTGCATGCATGCTTCTGCTCTGCTGTGCTGCTTCTGACGAGCGCATGAAGGTGTGATCCAGCTCCTGGACAAGGGCATGGGATGGTCACCAGGTTACCTGGGTCGCAGACACAGGAGTAGCTGTCCCAGTCATCACTGCAGTAGCTATGCTGGGGACATGGGTTAGAATCACAAGGGTTATCCACTTCACAACCCTCCTTCACGTTGATCTTGATAGCCTGTTTCATGTTGAGTGTCGCTATATTTGTAGATGTCTCTCCCATTCTTACTCCCTGGTGAAAAAAGATAATTATTTTTAAATTAGAGTCTTCATTCAGAGTACAGTACTATGTGTTTCACTACTTCCATTAATTAATGAAGCTACATTTTAAAGAAACATCACCTGATGAGTCAAACCTAGAATTTTTTCCAAATATTCTTCCCCTCTGCAACCAGATTTGTACCTGGGAAAGTGGGTAGACTTTAATACTTTGATTCTTAGATTATGGAAGAAACAGTAGTGTTTGAGGATGGATGAAAAGGAAACCTCTGCATTTTCACCTAGATATTTTCTCACAAATTCAAAATTTATTGATACACTTCCTATTTCATACCTGCATACATCCATAAAATCCCTGCTGAACAGAGACTTGGTCTCCAGAGACACCTCCCACAATGATGCTTTTCATTTTCAGTCCAGGTAGTTGATTTCCAATCTGCACTGTGCTCTGTTAAGGAAAAGGACAGCCAATAAGAACTATCATGATCTGTGACACAGACAACCTGCTTTCTGCAGTGACGGAGTCAAGCAGTAGCTGACAGTAGATTACAGGAAAAATTAAAAAGCAGTGAGGAACCAGATATTGGAATGTGTCTTTTTAAAAACTTCTTCATAAGATATATTATCATTAGGCTTAATAAATTAATATCATTAATTAGGCACAAATCACTTCACAAAATGTCTGACAGCCTAAGTATTTGTTATTATTTCCTACTTTCTCCTAAAAATACTTCTGCAGTGCTTAGTGGTAAAGTTATGATGCTGCCTTACCTGGTACATCCCATAGTCCAAGGACATGACAGCAAGATACTTGAGATCTTTACCATCTTTAGCACTCTTCAGCTCTATTAATAAGTGATGCCATTCCCCATCACTGACTCGTGATTGGCTCATCTTCAAACTAGCAACCTGGCTCAGGCCACTGTACACTTCAAACTGCACGTAGTTGTTCAGTATCTGTTAAAAAAATATGTATTTTTTTTGCTACACATTTGTATTTGATGTGGAAGGAGGCAGAAGGAAAAATAATAACATTTCCTAAGACAACCCAAAAGGGAAAAAAGCCCAAAGAGTAAAGACAGGACTGCTTGCAAGAACTCCTCATTTGACTTTGAACATTCAGACTCCAATTTACCTCACAGACAAAAAACCCCCCAAAACAACAGATATATTTTTTGCTTCTACATTAACCTCTGATTAAAGAAATAATCTTAAACCAATGAATATGATTTTTATAATGATATTTTGATAATTTATCTTTTGATCTTTGCAAAGGCCAAAGTAACATGTTTTTATTGATAAAGCCACGTAGTTCATCTGGCCACATCTGCTGATGAGAGAGAATAAATTCTGTTGTAACCAAAGGCAGCCACATTTTTACCTGAATGTTGATTTTGGATGCAGCCCCAGCATTGGCTTGCATTAGCATGCCATTGACTTTCCGGGTTCTGAACATCAGCCCAATGTACCATGGCACAGAGATGGTAATGTCCAGGTCACTCCAAATGATAATGCTTTCACCACTGAAACGCTGAGGAGAAGGCATTGCTGTAAATCAAAACGCAGAAGAGAAAGAGTTGACATCCTTGAGGACAAAGGTTAAGGGGAAAACCAATTCTACCTCGCAGTGATGACATCAGGTAGCTAGTTCCTCTTCCACTGAAGTATATTTAGTCTACTATGGATTAAGAGCCAGTCTAAGGGACAAACTGTGAAGCAGTTGATCATACTATAATTTCACAACCTACCCTTGCTGTGGGGTAAGCACATCTTGTCTCAGTGCCTGTGCTCAAATACCACACTGTTATGACATTACTCAGGTGAGAGCTGTTCCTAGAAAGATAAACTCAGGATCTCTGCTGATACAGTTCTACTTATGAGTGGGTGGACAGAGCAGGAAGGATGAGGGCAACAATTGCTGCAGATGTTTTCAATAGATTCTTGATTACCTGCTTCTAATTAAGAGATTAAACACAGGAAAAGGCTGGGAAGCAACAGGTAACACAAATTAAATATGAATATTCCAGGGCTAGGTTATTTAGCTGTCCCAGCTATGTAGCCTTTTCACAGCGAGAAACCTTGCATGGAATTGTCTAAATCATCTGCCTTAAATATCTTGAGGTGACAGCCGAAGAATTGCCCTCCTCTATAACCTGACAAGAAAAGAGCTCCTACAGGGAGACACCAATGACAGCTTTCAATGGAAAGCACCTTGCTGATGGAAAAAAGGGGAACACACCCATACTTTGGACTTTTAAAGTTGTTATGTTAGCTAACAAGAGCTACAGTACCATGGATTAGTTGATCCCACTGATCACTATGGCGTAAATTAAGCCATGGGAGCTCTGTGATATTTGCAGCACTCATATGATACCTCCACTGTGTGTGGCACCTTGTGGATGGATCTGCAGTTAGTCCCTGCCTGACATCCTTAGTTGTAGGCATGTTGGTGAAGTTCATGGCAGCTTTCTGCTGGTGGAAGCAGGCCTTAACAGACAGGGTATGACCATCACAGATTGGCAACCAGCCTTTTACTTTGTTATGTGCTGAGTCTGTGTAGATGATCAGTGAGATGACAGGGCTTAACAGTCTTTCCCCTCCTGCTCCACATTACCATATCTACTGACACTTCTGGACTTTTTTTGTAGTAGGAGAGATCACATATATACAAATGCATGTGTGCTACTATGAAGTGGCAAGTCCTTAGAAAAAGGTGGTGTGTTGACACCAGACGAGAAAATGGAATAAAGTTGACATGAATTTGCATTTTTTTGAGGAAAAAAACCAAACCCCAAATTCTGATATGTCTGCCTTGCTGATGTCTGTAAAGGGAAAGTCTGGGGTGGTGAGTGGAATGCAGAGGTTGGAGGAAAGTGCAAGCCCTTTATCTCCCCATTCGTGAGAAACAAGATGTCAGGGACTAGTGGGCTACCACTAGTCAAGCCAGAGGTGTAACTTGATTTGCTCTTCTCTAAGATATGGTTGCCCAAACACCCTACTCCAGGCTCAGTGCAGTCAGACCTTCTCCCTCCTGCTCCACACTGTGATCTCCCCTTTACAGTCATAGTCAGTCCTCCATGAATGCCAGCGAGGGTATACAGTGGAACAACTGCAGCATAACCTACTCTTGAAAACCAGACAGCAATTTAAAAAAGTTTGTCACCAGGTACAGAAGTCCCCAGCTTTCTCAAAACTTGACTTCAATGCTTGAATTCTGGCTGTCTGGGCCAGGGTACAATTCATGAGCTCACACTGCACCACATCAGTGTACAAGTAACCGTGACATCAATGTTGAACAGATTGTTTCCTCCTTCTGCTCCACCTGTGCAAAAGTCAGCCTTCTCCTTCCTCCTCTACCCTGCTGACCTTCACAATGATCTCAACTTCCCACTTTGCTGCTGGTTTTCTAGACCAATGCTGAGATTTTTATGTCCATCTGCCTCTGAAGAGCAGAGCCAGGATGCAAACCTTGTAGGCTTCTCACCTGCTGGAGGCTGGGAATGCTGTTTGCAAGCATTTCAGCTTCACTCCTGGGAGAACTGGACTGGCACGGCAATTAGCCACCTTCTTCCCTTTCTCACAGGTGGTGACTTTCTGTACTTGCAAATACCGTTCCCTTCCCACACCTCCTCCCAACTCCCCTCCCTTCCCTGGGGCCAGGGTGCATCTTCCCCTGCTAATAAAATAGAAATTCCCATCTGTCATCCTCCTCTGACCTCCCTCTTTCCCCCAGCCCTTCCTCATGCCTGGGACCATAGAAGAGCTGGTGACCACATCCAGTGTACGTACCAACCACCCCTGCCACCACAGAAGTGAACACACGTGCTTCCCAGCACAGCATCTCTCTGCCATTGGTGATGCAAACTAATGGTGTTCTCAGGGTTTGTTGCTGCCTGTGTATCTATGTACACTTTTAAGAGACTCCTACATTTAACAGGCCATCAGAAAGACATGAAGGCCATTCGCTGTTGAGACAGAGGGTCTGGGGAAAAACACTGCCAACATCCCGTGGCATGTCACCTGCACTTTGGGTATAGGGCATGTGAAAGCTTGTGTTTATGTGCAGACCTGTGGTGTTCAGCTCAAAGCTAGTGCAATGACATTGGCCATCCTAGAGTGAGTGAGACATAGCTGCTAGATCTTCTTTTTACAGCATTGCAATACCTAATATTTTAAAAGAACTAAATTATAACAAAGGTTAAATTGATTCTTCTTTATCTCCCTTCTATACATCAGCAGAGGGAGATGGGAGCTGCCAGAAGGTGAGTTAACAGGTCCTAGGAGGGTGGTGAAGATAAAACACCCTATCCTCATTAATGCAAACCAGATCTCAAAATTTCTGAAGAGCAGGAAATCAGTAAAGGTGGATTGGTAACCTGCCAAAGTCTTCGTCCTCTGTGAGCCTAAAGCAGATCCAGCACTGCCAAAGGGATGGAAGAAATGCAGCAACCAATCACTCCTACATAAGAATGCAAGTGTTCTATCTAAGACCTTTTTAAAAATAGCTGCCTAATAATATCTAATGCTATTAGGAGCATAGCTGAGCATTCAAATGAACAACATGAAAGCCAGGGTATTGCATATCTGTGATTCTTCCTGACTTCAATTTCCTCCTGAAATCTTTGGTCACATTACAGAAAAATAAACTTTTTTCTTGGTTTAAAATTTTTCCATAGGGACACTGGCCCATAAATATCATCAAAGAAGCAAGCAGCCTGCTGCCCTCAAACTATCAGAAAAAAAAACAACAAATTGTGGCATCAGCAAGAACTCAGTGTTATAGAATGACAAAGGGGAGATGCAGGAATGCACAGGAGGCAGAGGTGACTGCTGGGGCAGAGGAGGTAGTGCTGCTACTGTGACTGTCATCATCTCTATTACCTGAATTTAAAATGAATTTCCAATGATGTCTGGAAGGCTGTTCTGAAGTGATATTCTAAAAAAACTAAACCAAACTTGATGGTTCGATCTTGAGTTTCGGATAAGAAAATGATAAATAAAACACACATTTGGTCAAATTATCAATTTCAATTTGAAAACTAAGATAAAGACAGAGGAAAGGATAGTCTTTGCATGTGATAGCATTACTCTGCATTTACACTAGTACTGGATATACCAGAGCTGGCCTTGGCACTCCCTCAGGATATATCAGCATGGGTTTGTCACAGAGACCAGCTGATCGTGAAGAAAACATCAGAACTTCACCAAAAAAAGATACTTGAAATGAGACACATAGAAAAATCAGATATTCATACAAACCTAGGAAGGTCAAAATATTTAAGGAGCTGCAGAGTACAGAAAGCGGGTACCTTGCTAGGGGCAGTAACAGCAGCTCTGGGCTTTGTGTGAGGTGGAATGTAGGATGAGGTCTCCATCCCATCATTCCTTTTCTCTGTTCTTCACTCTGCAAACCCCTATTTCCAAGACAGAAACTTAACCATGTGTCCTCCCTTCCTAATCAGCTACTTCTCAGCTAATGGGAGGGTTGCCAACACCTAGATCTGGCCCAGGCTGAGGCATATTGTGCTAAAGGGGTTCGCAAATCCCTGTGGTGTGTGCATCTCAGCTTGGAGACCTGCTGTTCCAGGGTCCACACCCTGCTGTAAGCAATCCAGAATATCTGGTTTGGGGTAGATACATTAAAAGAACAAAATCCTTGCTCATACTGCAGACTATTCTGGGCTAGTGTCACAGGGGATAACCAAAGCAAGGACCTACCACATCTGCATCTGGGGCCAGAATTTATCCTTCTGTTTTTAGGAAAGTCATGCCTAGTATAAGCCAATTTTTTTTCATAGAAGCCTCCAGGAAGACTCCAAAGGAAGAGCCACCTCATAGCACCAATGCCATGGGACTCATCACACAGATGATTCCTCTCTTTTAGGGACAAAACCAACTGCAAGTTCTTCACACCCTATAAAACTCATCCTTATCCTTTATTAATGAGGTTTTACACACTGTGTTCAATCAAAGAAACACACAGTAAAACTGAAAATGCTCATACTTAGCAGAGAATGCCTTCTTGCCAAGAAAGTGGTGATTAAAACTGCACATTGATCCCTCGGTTGAGTCAAAGCCCAATAAAGTCAGCGGGATTCTTTCCACTGAGTTAAAGGGGCTTAGGATCAGGCATTTTTACTACAAACAAATTACTAAATACTGCCAAGTTCTTTGGAACAAATTTGCTTATGTAAGTAAATCAATGAAAGCTGCTGTTATTCATGACAGTATGTTGTTTACTATATAAGTGATCTCAAATCAATCAATCAATTCAAATGGATAATGGGTGACTTCTAGTCTCAACTGCAATCTTCTGTTACCCTTAAGCATCATACTTTGACATACATACTATGAGATGTTAATGACAGGTAATGAGAAGTGCCCACATGAGAACACATGAAGTCTTTGCATCCTACCTTGTTCACAGTTTTTCCCTCCATAGCGTACAGGACACTCACAGATGTATGTGTTCCACTTGTTGATGCACGTGCCTCCGTTCTGGCACCAGTTGGTTTCACAATAGTTCCTCTGTGCTGCACAGCCTGAAATTCAGGAAAACCATTACTTTGCATGGTTTTAACAGGAAAATGTCTCAGAGTGACTGTATTTGAGTTTTTATGTAAAGACCTGACATAGGTTTGGGTTTTTCCTTTCTTTTATCTTTTAATGTTTTTGAAATCAGTGAAGCAAAATGTGGATGGCAAAAGTTCATATGAGCTGTCCATCTCTCAAATTCATATAGACAGATCTATCTATCAAAGGTGTATGCCATGGCTGCCTTCTTAATCATTGATCAATGGAACATCCTAAAGAACTGCAATTTAGCTCTTACACAGACCTTCAGCAGCATTGACAGGAGGGACTTGGCATTTTTGTGTGTTAAGAGCCAGTTTTAGGATGATGAGAACATTCTGTATACCTAATCACCAACACTAATCCTGATTAGGGATCCAAGAACTGGAAACCAAATCAGAATCTCCAACAGGCTGTCTCATGGAGCAGCTTTCAGATTTGAGGGATTGCAGAACTTTATTTACAGAACAAACACAATTATTAAAAAGTCATTAAAAGGGTTGTCTTTTCCATGAACTAATCCAACTGGCTTTCAGAGCAAAATGACATTTAAGAAGTAGTTAAAAAAATAAAGAAGAAAATTTCATTTAGGAGTCCTGAGTGAAACTCCTAGCAATGCAGAAGATCTAAACAAGTCTAGTTCTTCCCTGTGTGCTGCCTAATTCTGGAAGTGTTGCTGTGCCATGGGCATGTGTGTCTCTGGCACAGGCATGGACTGCACCTTGTTGAAACAAATAAGGCTTGGATGCAGCTGTGCTGGTGACATGGTGGCAGCACAATGCCCAGCAACACTCCGTGTCCTTCCCATATGACTGCTTTGCCCTCAGTGGTGCTAATAGGTGGACGGTGGTTATTTCACGTCCCTCTGTCTCCTATTCTTTCCAGTGGTTCCTCCTAGGGCCAGCCACTTCAACATCCTAAGCCCTGCTGCACTCACAGCTGTGGCAGAGACCTTTCTTTTGTTTACTTTTGGGGCGCTAGTTGCTCATACCTGGCAGAGTGCCATTATTGGCAATGAAATTGGCCATGTCAATGGGCTTGCTGTCGATGGAGAGGTTCCTCATGCAGCCAATAAACTGCCTGTTGTGCACTGGGAAATCTTCAGGCAAGTTTGGGACACCGCCAAGGAGGAGAGGACCAGTTAGGTCCAAAGATCTGAAGAAATAAAGAAATGCTCATAATTTCTTGAAAATAGTTTGGTTTGGTTTGGTTTGTTCTTTATCTTGCTGCTTCCATAAGCACACTTGAGGTGTTTAGTCTATCCGTGTTGCCATGCACTTCCCCCTGCTACATGAGCACTTCCAGAGCTAGTAATCAAAGGACCTTCCAGAAACACTAATTTTAAGTTAGGAGCTGTCATATGGATACAGAATCCAGTGACCTGTCCCTAACAATGACCAATATGAAGACGAAAATGAAAAGGATGGAAAAATGTGCAGCCACAGGATGCTTGTCCCAGTCATCCAGGGACTGCCTTATGCTGCTCAGCACAAAGGTTGAGACGCTGTACATTTTTATATAATTACAATTATTATATAATGCCAACCCTTTTAAAATCCTCTGAAAATTTAGTCTTAATGATGTTCATTGGATGCACATTCTACTAAATGACTCCATACTGTGTGAGAAGTGTATAACCCGGTCAGTTTGAACTAGCCCGTTTTTATGGTGTGCTTTCTTTTGGGATATTAAGAGCATGGGTGTGGTCTCAATGGTCTTTCTACTATCACTCATTACTTTATATCCCCTCTACGTTGCTTGCTGTTCATCTTCTCCTTAAAGTACTTTTTTTTTTTGTCTTTCCTCACAGGAAACCTTTTTTCACACCTAGTCATTTTCAGTGGCCTTTTCTGTATAATCTTTATTTCTATGTACTTTTAAGATAGGACTTTTAACTCAGATGATGAAGGTAATAAGCTTTTCAGCCACCTCATTAATAAAGCCTTCATTAATAAAGTGTGACACTTTATTCACCTTCTCTGTACATTTTCACATTGAGTAGATGCACTGACCTTCAGGTGGATTTTTCATTTTGGCTTGTTTGTTTGGGGTTTTTTTGTTTTGTTTTTGATTCTTAATTGTAGAAAGAATTTGGTGTACCTCCCTTGCAGTAGCCTCCAACAAATTCCATCTCCCAAACTAAACCTTGTTACTTTTTCTTGTTATATCATATCTGCTTTTCCAACTTACTGGATAAATGCTTAGTGATGAGTGGTTAATTGCATACCATTGACTCTCCACTGGAAGAAGAGAATGAGTGGAAAACACAAATATAGGGAATCCTTACTTTTTTGAGCCGGTCTGAGTCCCCTGGGCAGCACAGGTGTAGTTTCCAATAAGGCTCCCAAAGCGCACAGCCACTGCTGTGTCACAGTCGTCTACAGTCACCACAGCCACCTTCTCTCCTGAAGGCCCATGGGGAATTCCTAATCGGCCAATGTTGGGCTTAAAAAAATAAATAGGACATGTCATACAGTGCTATATACATGTAGGATTTAAATGCTGATTCAGTCACCTCAAGAATGTACTTCTTGCTACCCCCTAAAGGGGACAAAAATAAAATACATAAACAGAAGAGCAGAAGTTAAGATGTCCTACTACATTTAGGCAAGGAAAAACCCCAGAGTGATGTTTTCTCTCTTCTGCATAGTAAACTCTGATAAATTATGCTCATTTTCACCTCTTTAACTCAACTGAATGAAGACTCTAAGATGATGTAATATTGCATGTGAGGCTAAAGGCTTAAATGAAATTTTCTCTGATGGGACTGCTCTATCAGGGCTACCAGAAGCTGAGTTCAGGCCCCTTTAAAGGCTGTAGGATGGAGCACATGAAAAACTACTGCCCATTGCTGAGCCATCTGAGAAATCCCCAGTTTCTAGTTACAGAAGAATAGAGACAAGTGACCTGTGGAGCTGGACAATAAAAAATAATGGATAGATCTGTGCTTGCCCATGCAGACACTTTGGTCCAGGCATGCAGACTGACACTGCAGGTGCAGCATGGAAGATGGGAAAAAGTGTGTTTTAGAGTGCCAGTAAAAGTTTTTGTTTTCCCTCATCTCTGGCTTCTCACAGGCAGTCGGAAACTCCTGCTCACCCAATCACAACATGCCCTGGAGAACACGGGCCACAAAACTAGAATTATCACACTCAGCTTCACAGTTGTTAAGGGATCACTCTGCCAATCACCTTTTGTCAGTTGTTGTTTTCCTCACTTCAGCACCTACCAACACTTGGGGAAATTTCAGTGATCCCAACAGACACAAAAGCCTATGGGATCACCAGGAATTCAATCTCAACTATCAAACTTCTGTCCCTCCATCACAAACACATCCTTCATCTCTACTAATTTGGTATGTGGTGAGATATATCCCAGCATGACTGACAGGAGGTGATACCTGCTCTGCAGAAACTCAAGAGACAGATTTGTCCAATGGAGAAGTGCATCATGACTGTTAAAAAAGGGTGCACGTATAAACAGCAGCATAACAGCCTCAGTGAAGAACTAGGAAATTCTGTAATAAAACTGTTTCCAAGTTTAGAGTTCACAAAGAACTAGAGAGCCCTCGTCTACCACTGGTGCAAGATCCCTGAGGACATCGTGGGTACAAGAAAGGCAATGAGCTGAACTCCACTGACTTTGCTGCTGTTCCTCTGCAGGCAAGGGACATCCCACAGAAGTGACATCAGCAGGAAATGACAAGGCACACAGCACAACTGGAAGCCAGAACATATTTTTATGATGTGTTGATCAACAATAGTTGTAACCATACGAAAATGAAGATGGCCGGGCATCGCACTGTAATTTGCTGTACGCTCACTTTAAAACATGTATTGTTCAACTGCATTGTGAAATTCTATGTTTGTACAGCAAGCAAGGAAGCAGTAAGGGGATAAATGACTTCTTCCTCTTTCCCTTATACACATACCAATTTGTTAAAATACTTAAAATCACTTTCATCATCTGTAAAGAGATACAGATTTATTTCAAAGGGTAATTATCCCAATGTATAAAAACATTTTTAAAATATGTTTCCTGGTGTCAATTCCAGTTGGAAAGTATTTTCCACTTCCTCTACCAAGAACTAATGTGATCACATAGTTTGGCAGTTGTTCAGTATAAGGTTTTGACCTCTCTTGAGTGGCATTAAGGCTGATTTTATTTTTTCCAATACTCTCTGGACTTTGCCACTGCCTAGCTTGGAAAGACAGGAAGCGTATGTATTTGCAGTGCTGAAAATGTTATTGTAGGCAATGATGGCAATGTCAGTGAGCAGGTTTTCAAAGTAAATGAAAAAATACATGAAAAATTAACCACTTGACAGGCAGACCTTACCTTCCAAAATTAAAATGTTTATATTCTGGGCGCTACTTCTATTCATTCAGAGGAATGATTCGATTAACATTTATGTTCTTGTGCTTCAGTGAAATAATCTATTGTTTCTTAGATGGGAGCCTTGACAAAGGCAGAGTATTTATTCTCACAGCAGGGGGGATCTGCCCAATGTTAATCACGATTGCAACCTGATGAGACTCAGCAGTTTGCAGCTGCTCCTTCACAGTCACTGACTGCAGTTGCAAATTGATTTTTTTCTATTTTTATTTAACATAGAGACTGCAGAGTGTTTCTCTAGATGCTGACTGTTCATTGCAGTGCAGATCTATGGCATCTCCTGGGTTCTGATGACCACACAGAACCATAAGGTGATGAAGAAGAAAGGGAATATTCCAGTGAATGAAAAGAAACATATAGGCAGTTCAGACCATAACTTAGTTCAAACACATAGTGAACTGGCCACATTAAAAGGCTCACTTGACAGAACAGGCTTTTCCCAAAATGGAAGAATATGTTGCTGGAAAAGGAAAGAGAAATTTTCTGAGTGATTTAATGGGACAAAGACACAAAATATGTGGCAACTACTATAATACTCATCTTCTCAACTAGCACAGGAAATACTTTATAACTGAAATAATGTGAAATAAATGAAAGAGTAGAACTGAGGAAGCTTAAGTTAGGAGCTCCTTCAGAGCTGAATCATGAAATGGATTTTCTTCATTTAATATTTTGATTAATACCAAATATAGGTTGATGGTGATGCAACATATATTTCGAGCATCATGCACTAAAAAAAGAATCACTTTGAACAGTTGTATTCAAGAAAGAGAATTAATCCCATAACATGAAACTTGAGATCTAATGATAAGAATTCCTGTGGCAGACCTGGAGACAATCAGCACTACATGATGAAAAATAAGAAAAAAACATGACTAATTGACTATAAAACAATTAGGAACCATGGTGAGTTTAAAATACAGCACTGAGTTGTTCAACAAATGCATATTAGGGAAATTTCATGACACTGAACAAGATAGAATATTGTGGGCAATTCTGATTTAATTTATTAAAAATACCTTCCAACTACAGCAGGTGCACAGAACGGCAGCCAGAGCAATGCAAATCTTGCCTTATTAAACAGGCAAAATGGATTTAGTATTTTTAGTCTAGCAAAGTAAAGGCTGGGGAAGGGTTTTGGATATGAGAAGATGCTATCACTGCAATGGACACGGTAAAAGAACAAAGGAGTATAAGATGCCCATGAGTAATATAGGCTGGAAATCACCATGTGATGCTCAGCCACAGGAAGGATCATCTTTGTGAAAATAGCAGGGGTGAAAATTATAAAAAAAGAACTTCATGTGTTTATGTCTTCTGGTCTTAGCAGAGGACTGGTCTATGTTTGAAAGAAAATAGGTAACAGTAAGCAGTTCTTAGAAAATGCACAAGAAAGTGAATTGCCAGCATGAAATGACAGCACACAGATTTACATTTCAGGCATGATCTTTGCATGAATGAAATCCTGCTGGAGCAAGACTGATCCCTAACAGTAGGAACAGCTGACACTAACCAGCATTAATTCATACAACTATTTTCTGGAAATATGCTCAAGGAGTTAAAAGCCAGACTTTCATCTGGGTACTTAGCAGTCCTTTCTGCCTGTCAGACTCATCTCCTGAAACACCATGCTAGACGAAAGGCAAGTTTCATTAGCTGTGCCAATTCTGCACTCATGAGTAAATGTGCAATGTGGTGTACAGGAATTTACCAGCATGACCCCCATTAATGGTAATGCAAGTCATGTAACTGAGTTCCTGCTCATGGGGCTGAAAATTTACCTTTTGCTGCCTAACGCTAAAGGCTGCCTTTTCAGCTAGTGCTTGTCCAGAAAGAGGTTGGGATTCAAACTTCAAAGACCACATGCTGTAAAACTGAGTAGCAAGATGAGGTACCAAGCAGTGCCAGAGAGAGAACTTGGTCTCCCTTAAACAAACTATGAAAGAAGTGGATTATTCCTAGACTCAAAAGAAAAGGAAGAAAAATCAGCCCTGAGTGTTGCAGTGTTTTATCACCATCATGTCAAACATCCTGTGCACCCCATATTAAAATTGATTTTGTTTGTTATACTGACTCTTGGGTTGTGTTGTTATAATCACATACAGTCACTTTGAGAAGAGAAAAAAGCAGCCCTGTCTCAGGATCTGTGTGCAAGAGCAGAAGCCACCTACCTTTCTCTCTATCTGTAAAAAAAGATGACCCACATTTATGTTCACCAAATGATGTCAATTAGTACCTAAAATTGTAAACAATCTCAGGAAACTTAACTTTGCACCACTGAGCTTTCATGAAGGAGATCAGTGATCTATGAGTGACAATTTCCAATTTCATATCTAACCTATGACATTCACCCTTGCCCAGACAGAGTCACAGGCAGACTGCAACTACAGGAATGGCAGTCTCCCAGGACGTCTTTTGAAGATTGCAGCTCCCTTTCTGACCATAGCAGAGACAACAGTGAGACTTGTCTAATGTCCTCAGCAGTGTCCTCAGGAGTGACCTTCTCAAGCCTCAAAGGGTCATGGAACTCCCTTTGGCCACCTGTAGTGACTTTCTCAGGTTACAGTGAGAGAACACCTCTGTGGAGATATTTAACCTGCTATGCCAAACCTGATTTTCGTGAAACCCAAGTACAAAACAATGTCTGTACTTCTCCCCACAACTTCAATGGCAAGAAACACATGTAGATTCTCTCAGGCACATGAAAAACCCTGAGAAGCTTAATCTGTGAACTTGTGTTTTATAAATGGAGACCAGAAAGAGGAGAGAAGGTCATCAACACACATCTGCTTATAATTTGCAAATCTACTGCACAAAGCTACTCTCACTCCACTTAAAACATCAGACATGGATATTCTCATGTATCTCAGTTTCATTTGGATTCTCTATTATGTTAAAGTAAATATTTAAACTGTGAGAGCCCACACAGTTACTTATTAAAGACACAGATGGTCACAACTGCAATGATGCACAGTGAATGGAAAATACATACAGGTTAAGGGATAATGGGAAGCTTGTCTTAAATACTTAACTTTTGTAGTTTTACACTATACATTTTCCAAAAGTCAGAATGCAGAATTGTTGCAGAGGTTGAAGTAAATAGTTCAATCTTTGGTAGACCTATTTTGGTTTAAACCAGACTAGATACTGAACATGAAATAGTAATACTGTAAAGTGCAAATGTTTGTTTAGGGATCGCACCCTTTCGTTAATTAATCTGCAAGATAATAGTCCTTTCCAAAGTTCTCAGAAACTTTTCCTCCAACAGGACATTTTTTTCCAACTTCCATTCCCAGATAAAAAATTGTCACTTGACTTTTCTCACAGATGGAAAGAGGGAGAGTGGTTTTGGTCAGCCATGGCAGTGTTCCAACACTATGGATATTTCCTGAACTCAGACTGAAAGCTGTACTCTCCAGGCCGAATCTTGGCCAGGAAGTCTTCCGCCTGCTTTAGTCACCCCATTAAGTCTTTTCAAGGAGCTAAGGAGACAATTCAGCAGCAGACTGTAAGTATGGCCAAGACCTAGAGAACGCAAACTGGGAATGCTTGCAGATGAGACACAACTAACCTTGTTACACTTGGCACGAGGACAAGCGTTTTTGAGTGACAGACAGAATGTTGCATAATATTGTAAATAAAGCATTTTCCTAGCTCACTGTACACATTAAAAATCTATTTTAGAAAGTTAGTCTTTTAGCAAAATGCTTTGAATGGCATATCTTAATATTCAGAGCTTGGCTTGTTTGTCTTTTTAATAAGTGCAAATGTGTAAGAAAAAAAAGCCACCCTTAAGCCAGTGCCAGCCTTTCAGTGATTCCAAGAGTTTGCTTACCAGACAATAAGTTACCCTTCTGTTTTTGTTAATCAGTAGCTAATGATTTATTGGCTGTTTGGAGTGGTTAAAGGTTAAAAAGAATCTGTTTCCTAGATTTTATTTTTTTTTAATACTAAAAAAAGCTCTCCTCTGCATTGTTAATACACTGGTTCAGACCCCACCGCCCCCAAAAGCGCTGGGTGGAAAACGCCTCACATTCATACCCTCTGGGGCTCTTTGCTTTCTAACGCTTCCAGCTACAGTAATAATAGGGAAAAAATGGAGCAACTGGCACCGGGTCCCGCTGGAGGCTGTGGCTGGGGCTCTGGCCGCCGCCGGGGTCCCCCCTGCCCGGTTCCCCGGCGCTCATTAGGCAGCGCGCCAGCCGCCCCGGCTCCTTCGTTAACCCGCCGCCCCCGCCCGGCCGTCTGACGCGGGGAAGGGAGAAACCCCCTCCGATTCCCAGGCGATGCTGTGCTGCTTCAGTGGTCAAAAAGCTCATTAAGGGCCCACGGCGGCGGCGGCCTCTCTGGGCAAGCTGCCGGAGCCCGGCTCCCCGCAAGGAAAATAAATAAATAAACAGGAAAAAATAAACAGGGAAAGCACCGTGCTTGAAATCCCGAGGGAGAGACTAGGAAATGCCGCAGAAGCTTAGTGTGGGCTTTGCAGACCACTCTGATCAATCGGGAAACTCCAAATTAGGCCAGATTAGAGGAACCACTTATGTTAATCTTTGTTTTTTAGAGTTTTCCTCTACAGATTTCAAGAGCACCTTTAAAATAGGCGCTGTGTAGAACAGAGAATCTTTTACACATTTTGATTAGTCACCAGGGAAAGGCAGAACAAATCATTTCACATAAACCCCTTACTCCTTTGATGTATGTATCCCCTTTATTCACTGAATATTTTAATGGCATTTCTTTATACAAACTTGGCTCAGTCTGTACAGAAACATGAGAGCCTGTGACAGTGAAAAGGAAAACCAAAAAGCTTCCCATCAGTGAGTCAAAAATGCAAATCCTGAAAAGCTACCAGACCAGTTCCTTTTCCTAGAGAAACGCCCTGCAACACCAGTCGTCAGGATCCAGGCTGGGCCACAATGTTAAGCGAGTTTTACTGACCTGATTTGTTATCTCCTCCAGGTCTGCATCCAGAGGCTACACTTTGATATTCAAAGCAGGAGGCTTTAGGCACAGCTATGAGACCTGGCACCAGTGAATAGCACTGCCCGAATTGCAGGGCAGAGATGAGGAGCAGTCCTCCTGTCCCAACATGTGGCAATGGCACAGAAAGGCTGTGAAAAGCCAGGGTCACACAGACACGGTATCCAGATGCGCTCCTTGCCTCCACAGTGTGACCAATATCTTCACAAGCATCATCCAGCTTACTGCAAAGGGTATATTTGTAGTTTTTCATTAGGTCAAAAGCTGCTGTAGTGCTGATAGGAAGAATGAGTTTTCCCTGTCTGTAAGTGGAAATTTTATCCTCGAATGTGTATTCCCAGATGCTTCTCAGCTGTTTGATGCCAAATCCGTGACACAACCAGAAGGACCTGTTTTGTCTATCAAGAGACCATGCCCACTCCTCAAGACAACATTCAGCTTTTCATGTGGGAGACACTACTAACCATGGTGTTCCACTGCTAGGAGTGCCCTTGTCCACTCTCTGCAGTCCTCTCCTTTCTGATCTGCCCCTGTGGCTGATGTGCCTTCTCCCTGACTTCTCCTGTCCTTCTGCCTATTTTCCTGCCTTCCTCCTTTCCACCGACAAAGATGTTCTTCCAGCATCCTTAGAGAACTGGGAGAGAAGAGCACATGAAGGATACTGGAAGAGCACCATTGTTCTCCTTCACATGCTGTCTTCTCCCAGTTCAGGAAACCCTTCTTCCTTTGCCATTTATCCCTATTTACCTGCCAAAGTACCATTCTCGAATATTTTTGGTATGTTTTACAACATACTTTTGCATCCAGGATGTGAATGTTGTTGCTCTCAGAGTCCAAGAGATACCTAGAAATAGCACAACGTGACACTTATGCACAGCAACTAACTCCTCCCTGGATGCATCCCTGGTGACACCTTGCCAAGCAAACTGCTGCTTAGTGTGGCTAATGGAGTCATATTTACATCTGTAAAATACTCGAATCCCACACTTTTCTATGGGCTGCTTCCATGGCTGGATCTATGCCAGGGTTTCCTGGTACACACAGAACCCTTCATGGCCAGCTAATTGCAAAGTGCTGTTTCCTCTCAATACACAAAGATGCAAGATACCTGAAAAGTTACTGCAAAGCGGGGAGCTACTGTAGATTTACTGCACGATTAAATGGAGATAACACTTCAAAGAACTTGCACCAAATTCCTGAGGTGCCATTTCAATGACGCCACTGGCTTTGCAGAAGCCCCTGCCAGGCTGGGCTGCACAGCTCAGCCTTCAAGCACTGTCCTCAGGGCCTTAAGGTGAGCCAAGGGTAGTTCAGAATCTGTCAGCTCTCATGGAGGTCCTTTGCATTTCCTCAGCCTTTAGAAGGAGCTGAAAATCACCACTTTTGGAGGTGCCATTAAATGTCTGCAGATTTTTGAAGAACAGAGGTGTCAGATGACTTGAGTGAACATGGCTCAAGGAGCACTACTGGCTGCCAGGTTCCCCAGGGTGACCTGAGAGCCCCACACCAAGAGAAAAATCACACAGCTGACACCTAGCTAAAGGTGTAGGGTGGGCAGAGGTGTAGCATGGCAGTAAATGCTGTAAATGGGCACACAAGTTAAGCCTTTTAAAACCCAGGAGTGAGAGGAGTAAGTACTGAGCAGCTTTGCCAAAGATGAGGCTTCCAAAAGAGCAGGATCTCAGGCTGCTTTTGACAAGACACCATTCCTACTGTCATATGCAGAGTGAAAACCCTGTGGATGGTTTCTGAAAAGTTACTGTTTGTGTTTGCATATAAAATCACCACCACAACGACCAGTGTTTTCAGATGGTGTTTGCAAACTCTGTGAGAACAACACTTCCAAAAGCAGGCGGGGGGGCAGGGGTTGGAGAGAAAGAGCCAGGCGCTGGGTACGAGCTTGCCCGGTCTTCCCCAGTCGCCTGAGAGATTTCTCAAAGCTGTCACTGAGAGCTGAGCTACTCAGGGCTGGGGAGCAGGTCACACTTTACATCTCAGTGACCTCCAAATGACTTTCACTGTTTTTACGCTTTAATTTCCCAAGACACAAATTTAGAGTCAGTTACTTGTTATTTTGTGTCAAGACAATGGAATGTTGCTCCACAGCCAAATCCTGATTTCCTTTCTCAGATATCAATCACTTCACACGTACCCTCAACCAGAAAAAAAAACCCAAGTAAAACCCCCAACAAAACCAATTACTACTAATTGAAATCTGTATGAATAAATATAGGTAGAATTGCAGGGAGGGATTTCAAAGTCCAATCTCACCTGTGCCTGTTCTGCAAGGGCAGAGCAGCTGCCCACCCCCCACCTCCCTTACACCCGCTAACACCTGCAACCACATTCAAGAAAGACCAAGAAAAAGTAAATATTAGTCAGGCAGCCCTTCAGTGCTTTTCAGGAGATGTTAGGAATGTAAACGGTTGTCACAGGCCAGACCAAAGTCCCATTGAGGGAGTGGTAGATGCCACGGATGAGTGTACAAACAAGGCAAATGTGCAGCAACATTTCTGTTCTCCTGTTCAAAAATCTAGGCTCCCCACTTGCACTATAAGCTGGAGCATTTTATGGATGGAAGGGACTCATGTTCTCACATCATCAGTTTTTTGTGTTTTATAAGCACAGAACAACACACAGTGAGTCCTGCTTAATGACACAACTTGCACCCAAGCAAAAATTTTCCTTCAGAAAGGGAAATACTTACTGGATTTAAAGATTTTTAAGGGACAACAAGGCCATCAGAACTGTGGGCAGATTATCATGAAGATGATATACCTTCAGTATTAATTATATTGTATATTTTATATATATATTATAATTATATACTGTATATAATCAGAATCTGTCAAGTCTCAGTTTCCATGTAGCAAATCTATGGTCTTACTTAGACTAGGATTTTCGTTGATGATCCTCTGGATTTGGGTAGAAGAGGATGAATTTGACCTCGGCAAGGATGTGAGTCTCTGAATCATCAGCCAAAAAGCCAGGAAATGACTCACAGACTGAGCAATTTTTTCTGAGATTACCTTTTCTCATGGCATTTTAAAAATTGAGTTCTGAGCATGTGGGAAATGACAACTTTTGCCTTCAGACACAAGGAACATATTTTGTTTGACTAGAGCAACATTTTGAACTTTAAATGTAAAAAGCTCATATGTATTCAGCAACAAAAAAATCTAATTTCTTTCCCTTCTTCTAGCTGCTCGTAATTTTAATTGCGATTTCTTTTAAATGGCCATGCCCACTAGCACCAAAAATATGTAGCACAGATAAGTAATAGAAACGCACAGCTACAAATTCCTCATACCCTCATATTGCACATGTGCCTCCAGCATTACCTAGCACATGCTTCACCAGTATACAGGCCTGTCCACCAAAAAGCACAATCTGCTGAAACAATAATTTCTGTTCTTTTAAGAAAGTTGTGAAAAAACCATCATAACCTACTTCTGGCTAACTATCTTGGTAATCCAGTCAAAAGTACTCGACCTTTTGAGTTAAAAAGTAAATTAAACATGCATGTCTCTCAGGATGCTGCTTAAAAATTTTGGTTGTGGCTACCAAGAAAGTGACTTTTTCACTTGAATTGCTTTTCTTCCTCTTATAACCGAAGAAACCCCGGTATATTTCTCTGTAGAGAAGAGGCCCTGCACTTACACAGGTATGTACAGCCAAGTCCTCAAAACTAGAGCTAATGAATTGATTGTGGTTATGCTCCCTGTGGTTTTGGTGTCTTGCACGTTTTCCTGTGCTTAGGCTATGGGAGAACTTTTGATCCCATGAAAATGCCGTAGAATGAAAGGCATCCAGCACAAATTGATGATCTGGTGAAGCTGATCGTCCACGCTCTGCTGGAAGTTAGTACTGCCCACAAGCTTCTCCTTGCTGTAATATCACTGAACTCTAGACCCCTGCAGTACATTCCCTAATTAAATATTCACAATGAAATGGGTGATAAGGAAATTATAAAATTGGAAGAAATATGGCTAAATCACAAATAAAAATACGTGGTTTGTTTTAAGAGGAGGCACTAAATTGTAACATGTTTTATGCCTTGTACACGTGAGAGAGCCTTTAAAAGCTAAATTGGCGTTTCTTAGAAATATTACGAATTTAGGTTTGGAAATGCCATAAAATTCTATCTCTTTCTGGAAAAAATATGCCCAGAGAAGCATTGCTCCTAACTGAATGACTTTTTCAGTATTTCCAGTGTTTGCTTAACATTGCAATTACTGTTCTGCATTTTTCTTTATCAGACAATGCCAAGCAATGCTGGAGCAGGTCTGGGTTGATCATGGATCCTGTAAACACAGAAAGTCAATCTTAGCCAGCAAAATCCAACCTCTGTCAGGGCCCACATCTGATCAACAGTGGCATTATCATAATCTTCAACAACTGCATTGTTTATTTAAAAAATCTCCCTCAATCCCTTAACAAATTAGTCTGGAAGCCACCATAAGGATTAACTTCACAAATTCTTCCTCAGATCACAATTGCTCAGATGTCACCAGTGATAGATATTTGTATAAGTTATACCCAGCCTTTTTTACTAATTGCATTTCCAGTTATTTGATGGCTGTTGGGCTCTCTCTTTTCCAACCAAGTTATAAAACTCAGTATTCAATTGGGGCAACCCCCCTCTGGTGTGAGAGGTGCTCCCTGGCACAAGGAGTATAATCTAATACCTATCAAAGAATTTAATTGCCAACTGCTTTTCCTGACTCTTCATATTAAGAAGTAAACGATACTGGATGGTGTCCTGGATACGTGAGGGCAGTGTCTTTCACCCTGGCTCCAATGACTAAAAGTTATGCCTAGCTGGTGGCAGCTATATGGCTCTTCTCCAAGGAGCTGGCAATCCCTATTCAGCTGCAGGCATGTGCCTTCCTCATAAATCACCTGCAGTGCTGGCAGCCTCCTTGGCAGGCTCAACAGGAGACCAAGAGCTGAGCAAACATGGTGTTTGTGCTGGAATGGGAGCCTCCCACTCAGAGGCAGGGCAGTGCTGGGGTGGAACAGGGAAGCCTGTTGCCTGCTGGTTCTGGGGGAACAGGGCACTGAGAACTCAGAACTTCTAACAAGAACTAGTTCCCTTTATAGGAAAGAAAGCAGTAACCAGCATCCTTCGTGTCTTTTTGGCACAGTTGTCACAATCTGAGTTTCACTACAATGTTGATATCTGCCTTTTGTTTTCAAAGACAAAGTGGCAAAATCAATTGTTAGTCCTGAATACAGAATATATTTCCATAGCAGATGTATTTGTCATCATCAGAGAGTGTCTGTGTTTTTAGAAGGAAATGAGATAACCTATTTGTCAGCTCCATAGGTACCTGGTGTAGGGGTATGTGTGCTATATTCAGCAGGGTTTGTGTTTGTCTCTGCAGCGGACCGTCAGAGGCTGCTGTACTCATCCCACCCCATTCAAAATAAAGTGCTGCATTAAACTCTCCAATGAAGACCAGCACCACTGGCACTGCCTGCAACTACCTGTGCCACTTGTGCTTATGCCCTTGGATTAAAGGCCACTCATCCTGCCTGCTCATGGCAGGGATCACAGGTTCTGGTTGACCACAACTGCACTGGCTCACAGCCCTGTAGATCTTGATTGTTCTGTTATGGCTGTGTTATCACCCTGGTCACTTCTGGCTGTACGAAATGTGGCCCCAGCTGGCTCTTGGGTGGGAGAACAGAACCTGAGCTTTTAAAAGGGAAGTTTTCCTTATGCATCCTCAAGTCTTTCAGCTGTACTCAGCCCCTTGCCTCTGTTAGGCAGTCGTGTGACACAGGCTCCCATAATCAAAACAGAGGCTCTAGAAAAACAAAGGCAGTGATGAATGCTAGAGGTTTGCTATGAAGATAATCCTGAAGATAATTCCACTAACAAGTGGCAGACATAACTCGTGTAAGAAGAATATGAGAAAATGCAAGGGTTGTACTAGTCTGAACCCAAGAGCTTATTCATTCACCACTTCTCATGGGCAGGCAGGTGTCCAGCCATCCCCGGGAAAGCAGGGCTCCATCATGTATAACAGTGACTTGGGAAGATAAACGCAATCACTGCAAACATCCACCCCTTCCCTCTTTTTCCCTTCAGTCATAGATAGCTCTCTTGTCAGCTGGAGTAAGCTGTGTCCCCTCCCAACTCCTTGAGCACCCCCAGCCCCCTTGCTGGTGGGGCGGTCTGAGAAGCAGACCATTTAACAGGGATGAAAGCACCCCCACGTTATCAACACTGCTTTCAGCACAAATCCAAAACATAGCCCATACTAGCTACTGTGAAGAAACTCAACTCTCTGCCAGCCGAAACTAGTACACTTGGGCATGACAAAAATTGCTCATGGAGATGAAGAGTGTCCATGGAGTGAATGTGGGTGGTTCAGAACAGACCTGCAGATGGTTTTTGTTTTATTTTAACAGTAAGAGTATTGACAGATACTATTTTCAGGTGTGATCTCAATTTACGTCTCTTTGTACATCTATTTTCACAGAGCTTCCATATGACATTCCTCTTTCTGACCACCATATTGCCTGACTAGCTACAGGAACAGTACCAAATGAAGCCCTGACCTGGCCTGAGGTTGCTTTTTTCTTGCTGACTTTTCCTCCATGACCTTGCCCTTTCTTCTACTTCATCTAGGAGTCCCAAGCAAGTGCAGATGGAAGCTGTTCCTCTGTTGCGAACAGCCTCATCCCAAGTCTACCTGAACTGGCAGCAGTCCCAAACCCACATCATCTCCAAGATCCTCAGCTGCCCATAGCTCTTCTGTAGCACAGCAAGGCTCACAGGTTCTGTCCAACATCACTGCCACTCAGATTGCACGAGTAAATGGGGTTCAGTGAGGTCTCCCAGACATAGAGTTGGTTGGTTTTGCCCAGACAAATGCTACCCCTGGAGTCAACAGTCACTTTGTGGTCACTACTAGTGATCCACAGTATGGAGGATTTGTGTATGCAGGCGCCATCGCACAGCTGAACAAGCACGGGTAAATAACCTTTCAGGATTAATTCTGACCGAGGAACCCACGGGTGAGGGAGAAATCCACCTTTCTGCCCACTCACTTGGTGGCTGAGCAAGCACAAGGGGAGAGCTGCAGCATGCACCTTGAGGTAGGGAAAGCAAATTACAGTGTGGGACTTGGCACTGAAATAGAGGGTGTTTTGTCACCTAGAAACAGCTTTCAGTCAGTGGATGAGGGATAAAACCTTCCTGGGAGGGGAAGCTACTGGCAAATTCTAGTGCATGAGTGGGCTGAGAGCTAAATCTCTACAGTATTAGCTCAGTCTTCAGTGATACTCAAGCTGCAGCTTGCCCCAAATGAAGGCCAGTTAACTTGAGAAACCATCACTTACCGCAAGCAGGAGATTTTTGAATGCATATATGAGTTTAATTGAGAGCAGTGCATCTCCTGGGCTTTGAGTTCACAATACACTAAAGATCAAACCTAAGTAGACCTCGTTTCTTTCAAGTTTATCTCTAACTGAAAAATTTGCTTGTTTTCTCCAGCAGTTGTCCTCAGGTTAAACGAAGATCTAGGTTTTCTGCTGAGTGGGAAGCATACAGGAATGGAAATCAGCAGGTCCCTGCTAACTGTAACTGCTCTGAAAGGCTGGGCTACTCCCAAGACAGTTGAGTATCTGAGATAACAAACATGGCACTCTGCAGTCTGAAGACATGCAAGGGAGCAGTGAAAAGAACAGCAGCTTACTATTGATTATCAGATATCACAGTTATGAAAAAAGAGTAATATTTGTCCTGAACATCTCATCCTAGAAGACTGCAGGCTCAAGAGACCAGTACGGTGGAAATTCTCTCCAAGGCATGCATCATTTTACACTTCCTGACCATGGAAGAGGATCCAATGCACACACATTGCCTTGTCTTACAGTTGTTACCTTTGTGAGTCATTCTGTTAGTCATTCAGGGCTTTGTTCATCCTATTCCCCAGAATTACTGCACTGCACATCAGACACTCAGTGATAGCTTGTTTCTCTCTGCTCTTCTTGGGTTTTCTGTCATTGAGGCAAAATTATCCTGTGCTCCCTGAATTACATGCAGAAGGACCTTCTGCCTACAGAACAGTAAGGACATTAAGCAACTTTGATGTCATATATGTGTAAGTAACACATAAGATACAGAGCATATAAATATACATATACATGCCCTCTATAATTAAAGGAACATGTCCATACACAAAAAGTTTTTATGTTGTGCCAAATGTTGAATTCTACCCTGAGGCAATGAGTCAGGTAAAACAGTAGCATAAGTTTGATGGTATATCTCAAATTCCTAACAAAATTGTGTTTCTATCAAAAGTTTGGGAGAGTGGCTTGAAGTTCTCACTTAATTAAAAACATTACTCACTACTGGGCTCAGTAAAGCCTCCCTGTCCCAAGCACTGCATACAATCATATATGACCCTGTATGTGTAATGAAGAACAGATAGCTCATGTGATGTCATTGGTACTGAGCATCATTACCATCAAACATGGTTTTGCTCCTATTCCAAACAAGTATGGTAAATCTACTGACTGTCTCTCATGATGGCAGGCTCAGGAGAGCCAAAGGCTGAGGACCAAACTCCATCAGAGGATGACTATATTCTCATAAGAAGAAAAAGAAGTATATTTATGAGGCAAATAGGGGAGCTCATATTGATGCTGCCCCTTATGTCAGCTCTCCTGTGAACAAGCAGCAGGTTGTTTCTAGTATGTATCAGCTTTATTTGCCAGGCTGAAATCTCCCCCATTTCCCACCTTTTCTTCCAAAGCAATTTTTGAAATCCAATGTCTTCTAAATTTCTTATCAATATAATATCAGTTATTGATCAATATTGATCAAGACCAATATAACATCCCAAATACCTCTTGAAAAAGCAGGTCACTCACAGTTCCCCTTTAATTCAATACTTCCCATTGATTTTAATGGCTGCAAGATCAGGATCCCAGAGAGTAATGTGTTCAAACTATCAGTCAGTGAGTAGCTTCCCTTCCTGTCTTCCCCCTGCTGGCAGCAAACATTTATAATGGCAAGTAACAGGTAAACTGATACTTTGCTACTGGGAAGCTGACAGACTTCTAATATATAACTGAAACTAGTGAACGGTTATAAACCACTCTTAGTTCACTTCTGCTCTCTTGTAAGTATTCCCCCTTGATGTTTTCCTTTCCAGAAATTCAATATAGAGCCAACACTTAACTTAGCAAAAGTTCCATGTGCTTCCCTCAGGCACTTCAACTGACACCAAGTGTGTCAGCTGGTTTCCTCCAATGTAGGGAACATCCATTTCCATCCCTACATGGTAACTGAAATAACATTGCTTCCCTTCCTCCTCTGATACAATCTGTTTCCTTACTGCAATGTTTTACAATGCCGGCACATATCAGGATTTTTAAGAAAGCATTAAATACTTGAGCTGACAGAAAAGTGGTTTGATGCCTTTCTGCAAACACAGCAGAGCAAAGATGGCTCTGGACTCACCTTTTACTGATGAGGCTCTTTCATGATATGCATTTAATTCTAAACAAGCATTTTTCAACAACACTAAAGATAAATATTATCAAGCACATAGCTTCTGATCTGAGTACAGAAAATAATTCATAGGAGTCACTTCTACAGTTATTTCTTGTTTCATTACGGTTATTACCAAACTGGCTTTGTGTGGAGTGACTTTGCACTATCACCAGGATGCTGCAGAACTGTGTGTGTTAGGAAAATACCTGCTGCTGAAGTTTCCCACCAGAGTGGATTCTCCTGCATCCAAATCACCCACTCCTAGATGGTCAGCCAAATATTGTCCACAGAGCTGCAGGTACCAAAATCCACTCAACATTTTCTTATATCTACCGTGATCAACTTGGGTTGCAGGAACAACTTTCAGAGTTGTGAAAACCCATCTGTGAAAATTTGCTTTGGACTGAAGTGATTTAGATTATGTATCAAAGCCTGTTAGCCATTCTCCTCCAAAACTAAAGATGAAAAATTAACCTAACCTGTGATGAAATCTAATACTCCATATGTGAATTACACCATTATCTGAAAGTTCCAAAGAAGACTGAACCCTTTCTTTTCCTTGCTAGATGCTATACAAATGCAGAAAGAAGAAAATAAACTGAAGAGTTTATAGTTTAATTTTAAATAAGATACCTTAAAGACATTTTACAAATAAAGGAACTAAGAAAGAAGGATGAAACTAAGAGCGTATCTGACCCCAAATGCTTGCTGTGAAGACAACAGGAAATTTCTGAATTGCCCTTTATTTCAACCTGCACCACCATATGTCTGACTTTACAAGGAAGGAGGAAAGAGTCCAGCTCAAACAACCCTGCCACTGCTTGTGGACAAAGTAGCAGGTAGGAAGAGGACAGACACAGCTGTAATGATCTCAGTAGGAGGACAAGCAGCTTGGCAGCATTCAGTGTGTGAATAATAAAAATAATAAGAAAAAATATAAAATAAAAAAAAGGGAAAAAGTTCAGAAAATCTCTATGTCTTTTGTTGTGAAAAATAAGCACAGAAGTGACACAGGAAGGGACTGATTAATGGATAGACAAAGGTGATCATGTTTATTAAATAAAAAAACCTGCTGATGGAACACAAAGTAGTTGGAAGGAGATAATACATGACTGTGGGGCAAGAAAGTACAGGTAAAAATAACTCTTTAAGGGCTTTTTATTGCAAGACAGACAAATTAATCAAATGGATCTCTATGGGTATGTAAGACGATGATTATCCATGTTGCATGGACAACATCAGGAAGAGATGTCTAAAAAGAAGCAAAGATCAGAAGCTCCCCAGGTAAACAGCAGAATGGAAAAAGGGGCAAGGAACCCCACAGGGATACTGGTGGAGGTAGGCCTGTGGCCCTGCTGCAGAGATAGTGTGCTGCTGCAAAATGCCAGAGAGATACAGAGGCAGACAGGAGGGAGGAGAGTTCAGAAGGAGCTGGAGGTGGGGACCAAGCATAAGCTGGAGACAGAGAGGAGGAAGAGAGCTCAAGGGAGCTCTGCCTGCTCAGGAGGCTGCGCAGTGTCTGAGCAGAGCAAAGGGGCTGAGTGGAAATGGGATGATGACATGACACTATGGTAGGATTTGGGCAAGAGCGGAAGGATGCAGTACCTGCAAAATAATATACGTGCATAATTTAAGCAAACTCATGAGGTTTTGGTACTCTGTTATTCAAACATCTCAGCTGCATCAAGTTTAGACACAGCATCCCATTTATCTTGGCACAACTCAAATCCCTAAATTATGTCTGTCTTTTCAACCTCCTCACAAGAATTTTACTTCCAGCTTTGTTAAAACATGAAGTAGCCAAGAAACTGCTTTACAAACAAATACCAGCAGAGGTGAAGGCTTAACCCTGGGGCAGGGTGTGGGAGACGCCCAGCAGGCAGGACTGCAGAGCTGCTTCCAGCTGCCACTGCCTCGCAGTGCCCACTGTTCACTACTGGAGAGCTGGTGTAACATAAGCAGTTCCCAGACATGCTGGGAAGTTCTGAGAGCACGCTAAATATGTACTGGTTTGAATATCCTACTTGTGCCATCTACTTAGTATTGTGAGCTCTCCTCTCCTGTCCAAATTTAACCATTCTGGAGTAAATACTGCTAAGGGGAAGGTAATGACCTAAGATTCTCACATGGACAGCAAAGGGCCCAGTGCTGCTCCACACAGTGACCCTGCTTTTCATCACGTTCATGTCATGCAAGTAGCAATGGCAGTAAAGTCAGCAATGTTTCCTGGTGCTCTCCTCTGCTCTCCCTCTCTGCCTTCAGTTTCCTCCCATTCAGTGGAGACTGGCTTTGAAAAACTGGGGCAGAAGAAGAAAATGGTGACAGGGCACACGTGTTAACAATGAGAAAACACCAGCTGCTAACATGGCTCACCAGACCGCTTGAACCACAGCCCTGAAAATGAGGCAGGGGTTTATTTTTAACATCTGTGTCAGATCTCTTTGCCTTTTAAAGAGCATTGTGGGGCTGCTCAGGCCCCTTATCTGCTTGGTGGCACGTCAGCAAGCTGCTCCAGCAGCTATCCCTGCAACTGTGCCCAGGAGCCTGTGAGCTGGAGTGTCCCTCCACTGCCTCAGCAAGTGCCATTCATTCTGCTAAAGTGATCCACTAAGAAATACACAGACATGGAAACATAGCATGTCCACACAATATCCATAGATGCATGCATGGCAACACACCAAGTTTCACTTTATTTCTCTGGGCTCCAGATAGAAAAGAGACTATTAAGTATATTAAGCACACTTAAAAACTTGTAAGTTTTAAAATTTTATTGTTAAAATATAAAATAATTAACAAAATATTTTATTTCCTTCATAAAATACCCTTAAGCTAGAAGATCCTATCTAATAATCAAAAGAATATTTTAATCCTCCCATTCAAACTGCCACACAAACTGTGGTGAAAGGATGCAGCACTGAGAAATAAAGAACTTGCTCATCATATTAATCCTTCATCTTCCATACATTTTCCTACACTAGTATCCAGTTTCCTTTTTAACAGCCAACAATGCTCCACTATTTCCTTATATGATCCCTCATAATGCTGCCGTGTCAGACGTAAAAGCAACACTTCCCATTCACTAAACGAATTTTCTAATTTTTGTTATAGATTATAGAAGAGCTCTGAAATCTACCTGCAATAGTGACACTGTACACCCTAAAAGCCTGCTTTCTGGTTCATCACGAAATGGCTGCTTTGAACAGAGATCTTGCAATCCTTTTGGTTCAAACTGAACCTGCTCTTGGCGGTGAGCAAGGGTGCAGCTGTGGGACAGGGACCCCAGAGCCCACCTACGAGTGCCATGGACTGCATGCAACAACACTTCTTGCATTTGTCTTGTGTACCTTTTTATATAGCAGACAAAAAAATCACTTAGTAAGACAGTGCTTTATTACTGAAAGCTGTCAACCACATAAAACCACATTTTCCAAACCAGAGAAGATAGTGCAAGGTAAATTTGTCATTTTACAAAAGACAGGACAGCTAAAGGAAAGAATTTTGTTTTGCTTCAGAAAATTCTACCCTAGTGGTTTGTAGTTAATTGGTCTGAAGACTCCTGCATAGCACAATTCTTTAGCAAAATCAAATCAGTGAAACAGTTGTTTTAGATACTCTGACACTTGTGAGGATTTAAAGAACTGAAGACTAAAATATTTCCAAGTACCCGAGGATTTCTTTAGTAGTACTTCTGAAAAAGACATACTAGGTCTGGTTTTGCCTTCCTGAGTCAAAACTCAAAACCCCTCAGTCTGGATTTTTGTCCCAGGGAAAGTGAACAAGACAAGCATAATTTCTGTAGAGCTCTACCAATGTGTCTGGTTAAATAAATAAAATTCAGGTCACCTGCATACATCAGATCAGAGTTGGATGGCCTATACCTCTATTACTTTACAAATAACACAGTTATCACCAACACAATTAGTCTTACCTTATTGTAGTACTGCACCTGGACCGAATGCCACTGCCCATCGCTGACCCCTCCTGGAATGAACGGTGCCACTGTAGTGGTTGTCTCCCCTGCAAAAACAGGCAGAAGGGAAAGATAAGTCACTACCACTGCAAGAAACATGAGGAGACTCTTCCTGGTCACAGGATACAGCCATCTTTCTTCAACATGTAGAAATTTGAGGATTTGTCCTATGAGACAGTAAATATTCCCAATTTCCTGGGGCTATTCTGGTGTACAAATACTATCTCCTGGCATATTCAGGTGAATTATGTTATTTTTTTATCGTGCTTCTGCAGAGCGCAGCGGCAGATGCACTGGATAGATACAGTTCCTGCTGAAGTGATCACCTGAGGAAAAAATGTACATGACCTTTTCTATTTCTGCCAGAAGTACCACTTTGCCAAGGAAGGGAAGCCTACCCCTTTGTAGAGCTGAGAAAGTGAGCAGAAAACTCACGGTAACCTTGGTCCCAGGAGACTTTTACCACTGATTAATGAAATTATTGGCAGCCTTTCAGTATTTAAATTTGAAAGCAAGTCTTTGCCATTGCAATTGGAAAGCTGAAGCTTTTAAGCCAGGACTGAGTCAGCAGAACCAGCTCAGTAACCAGGCATATCTGTTTCAAGGTAGCAGCAAAATAAACATTCATGTTGAAAGCACATAATAGGCCTGGCACGCAGAAGGCATTGCTAGCTTTCAACCTTTTTTTTCCCCCCTCTTGCTTTGGTTTGGTTTTGGGTCTTTTAAGTAGTTGGAAAAGTCTACATAATAAACCACAGGAAAAGTAACTCCCTCCTGTAAGCTAACAAAGTTCATAGTATTATTGAGCTTACAATGTACTTTCTATTTGCAAAAAATACAGGTGTGTTATTTCTGCATCCCCCTACTCTCCTTTAACTCCCATCCTACATATTTCTATTATTTAAACCATACATATTGCAGCTTAGAATGTATGACATCCCACCGTGATGGTTTACCATTTAGTGATAAAAAATCTGTGCTGATAATCAGGCTTTTTCTTTAGCTATCAGGTTTCTGCAAAAGGAAGATCACCATTCTGCAATCCTTTTGCTTTGCTTTCTGTGAAAAAGTTGTTGGAACAGGTAAAACAGTGAGATCAAGTGTCCAAAACTTGTTAACTGTTCGTTAAAAGCCACTTAAAACTATAAAATACAAACCATTTTCCTTCCAAAGAAAATACCATTTGTAACATACAGGACCAGACCTGCTCTCAGGTGCAGGAGTGCAAATCTAAATTTAGTTTTATGTATTTTAAAGGAGTTCCTCTGCATTTAAATACATATAAGTGCAAGTAGAATTTATTTTCCCCATTCATCCTCAGGGTACCTTCCAAGCAATTTGGTTCAAGTTTGGACAAGTGGAGAAGAGCTACAGAAGAAAGCACAACTCTCTGTTTGCAGTATGTTATTTCATTACACTAATCTGTCCAAAAACCTCCTGCCTTAAAGTCTAAATTGGACAATTTTGAGGTAATAAAGGGGAAATGAAACCGGATATTTTCAACCCAAAGGGCCCAGATATGCACCTAAGTATCACTGGTAAGTGAACGGGGTCATACAGAATTTCCCATGGGGTTTGAGGGCAGTTGGCATCACTGGTGATGAATGTGCAATGCCAGCATGGGTTGTGCCTCTGCATCTGTGGCTTTACTGCATGCAATATCTCACTTTCCACAAAAATAAAACAGGAGTTGACTTGAGTCCATGTATCTATCCTGAAAACGGATAATAGCAGGATTATTTCCTAAATTATGTGCCCATTACAGAGGGACAAACGTCTCACTTGACCTACATGTAACTCTACTTGACTTACAGGACAAAAACCCTGCTCAGATCCCCTAAATCTGTGACAACCAGAGGTTGTCTGTGCTGCTGAGATTTCATGAAGTCACCAAAGCCTTGCCACCGAATGCACAGATCTGCTTCCGGTCTGAAACAGGAATGCAAGTGGTCCACTAAGAGGAACTTCAACCTACTGATGTCCTGGGGGTGATTTCTGGTGGCTTCAATATGCTTTGTCTACACTGTACAGCAGCATGCTACTAGCTTCCCTTCCTGTCCCTGGTCAAGACAATCAGCACAGCTGGGCATGAGATTGTGGATGAAACTTGAACTTTTTTTAACTTGAGAAACAGCCTTCTGTTGAGACTGCAGTGGCCAGGGTTTGTTCTGATCACACTTTTGTCAGGAAGAACTTGGCTGCTGCAAGGGTTGGTTTTCTGCAGGAAACCTCTACCTTGGGAGAAGGAAATGGTGACAGGTATATGTGCCACTCTGAGCATCGCTTTTCAGCCTTTCCCTCTGTCTTCTCCCGCAAGCACCTTAAGACACTGGCTTAGCTCTAGTGCAGAAAGCAAGCAAATGCCAAAGCCTTAATTTCTTGTTTCTTAGCCCATGGTAGCAAGGAGTGGGCAGCTAAATTCTCCTACATTTGTTGTTGTTTATGGCTCCTTCCAAGAGGAGGTGCTCCTCCAGTGGAGAAGTGCATTCCAGCAACTGCAGTGCTCCCCACCAATCCCTAAGGAATGGCAGGCAGTTTTCACTTTACTAGCTTTTCCTTTGGCTTGTGTGGATTCTTTAGACAACATTTATGCCCCTATGTTTCACTGACGGTGTAGTGTAAAAATGCATAAACACACAACATTTATCAGTGTGATAAAAGGAAGTCTCATTTAAGTAAACATTGGCTTTGAGGCCAACATTCAGGCTAGTGCCAATCTTTTATATAGTCTTCATAAACTCTGGCTTTTATAACCGGTGTGTTGACAAGCTCCTGCCTATGACAGCAAGTGTAACCACTACAAACCACCACAATCTGGAGTACTTTGCAACACCCGGCATCAGCTGTTCACTGTGCAATATCAGCCAATAAATTAATGAGGCAGCAAATAGCCATATAAAATCACTGAAGTGCATTTCCAAATGGCTTTAGAGGATCTCCTGACCAAACCCAGAAATGCTTGACTCGAGCGAGACCTCACCTGCAGAGAAGGTGAGCTGGATCTGCTCCTCAATGATCTCCAAGGCAATGAAGTCGTGTTTCTCATTGAAACGCCCATTGTAGAGGAGGAGAGCATTCCTCTCCCTGGTTGCAAACCTAGAACACAGAGACATGAGGTTAGTTCATGCTTAACAGCTTATAGATTAAAGACTGGTGGTCAAGTTGCCCAGAAGAAAGACAGCAGGAAAACAACCCTTTGAATCTCTCTTCAGCCAGAAAATTGTGAAACTCAGGAGTCAACCACAGGATAAGTGGCTGACTTCACCATCAACAAGGCAAGCAAGATGGAAACTACAGAACTCTACTCTGCAGAGATCTGCTGACCCTCACAAGGGATAAAATTAGGCAGACATAAGATGCAGTGTCAGTATCTGACACTTGCCAAACAGTAGCGCTTACTACACTCTGCACAGTCTGAAAGCTAGAAAGCATTTTCACATCAAAGGGGGGATACTTGCTGTGTGCTTGCTGCCTAAAAGCTACAGGGTACAAGGAGAGTCACCGATTGATGAAAAAAACCTGATCAGGAGGCAAGGGGAAAGATAAGAGTTACTTTAATATGACTATGTAGACAATTAGGGTTCATCAATCAAAAGGTCAGCCAATTGGAGGAAGGAAAATAAACACTTAAATGATTCTACAAAATCAGCATCAATGCATGTTTTTTGTTTTTATTTTTCTTGTGCTTCTAATACAGGATGTATCACACCTTTCTTGCAGAAAAAGGGGCAATCTCCCTTTTAAAAAAGCCTGATTTTTTTTTTGTAGTCAGCACAGATAATTTTTTTGCAAATTTCTGCATGTCATATGTAGTTTATAATTTTTAATTGAATCCTAATATCTCTGGAGAGTTGCACACAGCTTTCATCTACTTAAAAATGCAAAAAAAATTATTACACTTTACATAAACATATTTACAAAGATTAATATTAGATAAAGAAAGAAAAAGAGAGAAATCATGGGAATTCCTTGTATTTCCCAATGGCAGTTTAATCTGATTTTGTATCTTGAACTTCAGGAAATATGCTTGATTTAAATTAACCCACTTTTCCTACAAATGAATCAAATGCTAAACACAGCTGATGAAAACTGTATTCTACTGGCAGATGAAATTACTCTTGTGCCTGTCATATCACATCTACTAGCAAGACTCTCATGTGATGCAACAAAACCTGCATTCATAGAATGTGAAAGAGGCAGTATTTTAGGTCTGGTTTTTGAAATAAAAATTTCAAAATAAAAGACCTTTTTTTTTAATCAAAATTTGTTTGTCAGATATATGTATGTTGTGGATCACACAGAGTAAAGACCTTTCAGAATTTGAGCTACATGGAAATGGGAAATTTTATTTTTAGATTTTTTAATATTTTTGAAGGACACTGAATTGTTCTGGTTCAAAAAACAGAAGTCAAAATGTTGACATTTTCAGTAAAATACAGATTTCAAAGATTATGTGTTATAAACGATCAAAATATTATATTACTATTTTGATTGCTTTTAATCAGTTTTAATATACATATTTATTTTTAAATTTAACATAATATAAAATATTATACAAGTAAAAGGCAAACTAAATTAATTACAATACTATAGAAATATCTCAATATTATCAAAACATGGATTTAGTTTTCACTTTTCAACATCAACCATTTTATCCAAAGGAATACAGTTCCTGTAAAACATTTCCCAAAACTGTTTTTTTCCAGGGATAACTGCTTTACCAAAATATTTTAATCAGATCTAGCCAGAATATATATGAGCAAAGGAAATGGGAATAATATTAGTTACGCTTCTTCAGTGGGCAGAAAAATTTAATTTGATTAGCAAAATCAGGACCCTTAGCTATATTTGAACATATTTTTCTCATATGTTTACAATTTTCCACCATAATTTTAAGTATGAAACTATTATTTATTAAACTATGAAATTATTATGGTATTTTGCATATTTTTTTACTCTGTCTGTGCTCAGTCCCACCTTTTGTATCATACTCATAGTTAAAGCATTATTGGTTTTGAACTTGTCTGGTTACCACTAGCTGTGCGAAAGATACTTTTTTTTAACAGAAGGGATATCTTTAATCTCTTGACATCAGAAACGAAAGACACTTTCTTAGAGAATTTTGAATAAATAATGAGAAAACCTCCACACTGACAGTGTCTCTTGGAGTGAAGGAGTAGTAAGTGTTGGAATTAAGCAAGGAAGCTGTATAATGTTGGGAGCAGATAGACATGCCTGGTCAGTAACCTAAATAGTTTAAAAGAAAAAAATCACATTTTACTTATGAGACTGAACAATACAACTATCCTGCTCCTTGCCAGGAATGGGTCACAAATCACTTGAGGCTGAGGAAAGCTAGACACCTTGGGATTTTACAAATGCTCCCAAATCACAAAATACATAATGGCAAATCATCATCCAGTCAAACTGCTAATTCTTGCTTATCCTCACACAATGTTTTCCATTTGCACTGAAGAATAATAAAAGGCAAAGAGATAGCAAGTGTAAAGAAAAGTGAACCTCTGATATGAAAAGCTAAATGTGTTACTATTCTAGACAGTCTGAGGTGAACCCTGTGATAGTCTAGACTTCTTATAGTCACATTGAGTGGACTAAGTAGTGTTTAGCTTATGACTAAATATGCCATTGTGATTCTAAGGACAGAGAAGAAACCCTGATTTTAAGCCCTACCTTGGTATAGTAGTTTTCTATTTCTTCATAACCTCTACACAGAGCATTCGAGTCACTTTAACTTGAAGTACCATAAATGTCAAAGATCTCTTCCCAAAAGCCTGAAAAATGACACCTCATGGCTGAGAGGACAAGTCAAGGGTAGTACAGGCAATTCATGCTGGCATCCAGCCCAGACTGCTCCTTTGTTTGCATTCACTGTAAGTCTGACAAGTCCAACAGAACCTCTTGCTCCTCTGTTTTTCCGTGTACTTAGCTCTGATGTTCTAAAACAGACTGCACAGGCACAACTCTCCCTTGCCTTGGTTCACATGCAAACCATGTCTGTGCTTTCTGATATAACTAAATTATCAAGACTCCACAAAGTGTCAGGTTTTAGGATTAAGGCAGATGAAAGATAAAATGATAGATTCATAAAATGATAGAATGTTTTGGGTTAGAAGGGAGCTTAAAGACCATCTAATTCCAACTGCCCTGCCGTGGACAGGGACACCTTCTACTAGAGCAGGGTCCTCAAAGCCCCATCCAACCTGGCCTTGAATGCTTCCAGGAATAGGGTATTACTTACCTATATTAACAGAAGTATTACAGAGGGAGTCTCTCTGGCATCTTGGATCATGAAAGTAAACTATGCTAAAGGACAGTACTGAAAAATAGGATGGAAAGAAGTGGCCTTGCTCCTGACAGATGTAAAACACCAGGCTGAGTACTGGATGAACATACATCTGAAGGTATCCTTCCAGAGCACTTTCTCTGGACAGACATACAAACACATCTGTCCTTGAGGCTGCTGTTTTGCTTCTTAACAAATCCCCTACCCTGCCCTTTGGAGTTGGGACTAACACATTTTGTGCTGTTTACTCACAGTCAACTGTGAGGGAAAATCAAAGGTCAATCCTGACCAGCTAAACCATGGGAAAGCTGCAAACCACTCCTACCCCGGAGAAGAGGCATTTGTGCACCTGGAGCTCTGGCACCTCACCAGGGAAGCCCTATGCCTGACCCAAGAAGTCTTCTCCAGAAGAGGGTTTTTTCCTGTGGGACGGAGAGCCCTAGTCCACGAAGTGCGGCTGCTATCATCACTCCTCCTTGCCTCCCTGAGTACCCCCATAGGAAAAGTGACAGACAGCCCAGAAGTCTGCCCAACATGAGGATGTTTGGGCAGACCAGACGGGGAAGGGACTGCTTATGTCTGGCAGCCAGGAAGAGACCAGAAGCAGAAACTGGGTGTGAAGGTCAGGAGGAGAAAGGTGAGGAGCTGGATCAGTCGGGGCTGTCCCAAGCCCAAGGCTGGAAACCAACAGATAGCAAGGAAATTCCATCAGGACTTACATGAGGGAGACGGTGAAGTGGAAGCGCTGCCGCAGCCCCTTGAAGGTGATGAAGGACTGAGGGGGGAAGCTCCTGGTGGTCATCTCACAGTACGGCCGCTCGTACTCGCCCGGGGGGCACTCGCACTTGAAGCCCCCAATCAGCAGGTTCACGCAGGTCCCTCCGTTCTTACACACCCCTGGAGCACAGCGGCCGGAGCGCGCGTTCACTTCACAGGAATCTCCTGCAAGGGGAGAAGCAAACATCAGAGAAGGTGATACCTCACCCCAGCAGCAAGCTGGGACTCTCAACTACTCAAGTGGTTCTGACCCCTGCACCTAACCCCCTCCACAACTGAGGTGCAAGCCTGTGATTGCTGAGGCATCAGGGTGCCACATCCTCCTTCAAGCCAGAATTTTCAGAGCTGTGCAGGATATGATTAGCTGAGCAATCCTCCTGTAAATATTCAAAAACATGGGCTTTGGTTTTCAGGTTCCTTGGCTGCTTCCAAACCAGGTGACAAATATAAATCTGCTGACAATCAGTTCTTTATGAGAGGGGGTAAAAAAACCTACGCACTGCCTGTCAATCAAAATATGTGTAAATAGTTCTGGTGTTTCACTATGGTTAGAAATTGTGTAAACAGATAAATGTTTGTACCTCATCTTCAATGGAATTTGACTCTGCTGCCCATGGCAGAGGTAGAGCACAGCTGACCTCATGAGAAAGCTCTCCAAACATTTATAGCAAGAAAAAGCAGGATACAGATGACATATGGATTGCTTTCACCTCTTCCCACACATGCATCTTGAAGGTGAAGGTCATTTTCCAAACTCTTTGGAGGTGGGGAACTCTCCACAGAAGTTACGGATTCTGTGTGCCACTTGCTGAATTTGTTTCCCCTCCTAAATGCTTTGTCTTTATTCATCCTCAGAGTATGTATTTTGGTGTGTTAAATGTCATAGTAAGAACGAGGTGTCTTGCTTTGCATGCCATGGCTTTTTTTCCTGTGTTTGCCTAAAACCTTAGAATGGATCACAATTTAAAAAAATAATATACAGAGGATATTAATTTTAAAAAATGTGCTGCAATTGGGACAAAAGCATCTGCTGAATTAATCATTGTACAGAAAGCTAACCCCTCTGTGAGAGTTAATTAGTAAACATTTATGTTTTGGTATGTGCCTTCCTAAGGTATAAAGCTCGTTCACACCCCACACATAAAACTATTCAGAGAAACTGGAGTTGGCATATATAGTTGAATTTCACCCAGTAACAATGTCTGACAAATAAATGTAGAGCAAAACTACTCAACATAGCAAGCTGAATGAATACATTTCCAACAGTTCAATGTTTGCATGATTACTTGCTACCAGATTATACAGTTACATTGGGACAGGTTCTTTCCAGTGGTGCCCATCAACAGGACAAGGGGCAACAGGCACAGACTGAAACACAGGAAGTTCCACTCGAGTGTGAGGAAAAACTTCCTTCCTTTCAGGGTGACAGAGCACTGGAATTGGCCGCCCAGAGAGGCTGTGGAGTCTCCTTTGAAGATAGTCAAACCCCATCTGGACACAATCCTGTGCCACATGTTCTAGGTGAACCTGCTTTAGCAGATGGTTGGATTAGGTGATCTCTAGAGGTCCTTTCCAATCCCAACCATTCTATGGTTCTGATTCTGTGATTAATTCAAGCACAGTTAAAACCAAGAAAATACATTTCTGCAGGAAAGTAAAAGCAACAGGAGCTGTGGGCAGTGACTCACAAAGGCAAATTTAAATGGAAAGTTTTGCTTCAGTTGCTGCCCCCACAGCCCTGCTCCCACGGGTTCCCACGCCAACACTGCCCACATTGGGCAGCAGGCTGCAGCCAGCAGTACTGCTGCATCCAGACCTGGATCAGCACCACTTTTCTGTGCCAAGCTGTAAACTGCAGTGGCTTGCAGCTCGTTTGGCCACTGCCCCAGCGGTAGCAATCTCTGAAACAAGGTGAGCTGGGCAGCCCGACTGTTTTGCCTTTCTCTTCTTGCATCAGCATCACATGCCTTTCAGACATGTAAGAGCTAAGTTGGCAATATGCAGGAGCAAATACGAGAGTGCTATGATCAGCAGCCAGCCAAATGCACACCCCATCCAAGTGGGCTTAGCTCCAGAGGATGGATCTGCTCTGTGCATTACACCGAAGTAATAAATCTACAGCCTTAAGTTGAACTTCCATTCTGTGCTTAGAGCTTTTCTGATTCAGCAATGATGTTCCTATATTCTCACTTTAATATATTAAGTGAAATGCTGTGAAAATCACTTGATATCTTCCTGTTTCCAGTTGGTTAGAACATAGTGCTAATAACACTAACATCATGTGTTTATTCCCTGTACAAGCCATTTACTTAAGAGTTGCACTCGAAGATCCTTGGGTGTTCCTTCAAACTCAGAATATTCTGTGATGCTGTGATTTATCAGTTGTAAGTATCAGGCAACATTATGTGAATATACCTTCCTTGATACTTTAAAATGCTCTATAATATGTTTCTTTTTTTAAAAAAAAGTATATATCATCCAAGACAGAAAATTCCCTTGGTGTATTGCATATGCCACACAAAGCGCACACACACACACATCAGATGCTACAAGAAATGCACTACAGAAAGCATTTGTTGGTGATCTGCTTCATAAGCACAGTCAATCCATCTTACACACGTCTTGTGTATCAAAACTCTCAAAAAAAATGGATAATGACAATTCCTGTAGAAAGACTAAACACAGGTTTGTTGCTTTAAAATGGCAGTAGGATATTTTGTGAAATAACTCTCCAACTCTGAGAGGAATGTAATCTTCAAGGCTTTCTGATGTATTTTGTAAAAGCAAATAATGTGCAGGCTTGAATAAACAGAGAAAAAAAAGTGCACTAAAAGGAGAGATTCCTGGCATTGCAGCATGCTGTGGAAATGCCATGGCAATACAGAGTTGAAATATAAAAGCCTAAGCTGGAGGTCATTGATGGCTCTGTATTAATTCTGTGATACAACAAGAATGTATAGACTATTTGTTTGGATACCTATACAGGCATAAAACTATTTAAGAGAAAAGAAAGCTTACAAAAATACTCTATTGAATTATATTTATTACAGCTTTTCATCATGATGTTTAAAGAAGTCATTTAAAAGAATATACTTCAACTTTAAATAAAATCCTTTGTCCTATATTCATTCAGCTGCAGCATGATTGATGTTCCAGTTACTAAAATTATTCTGAGTTCTCTTTAGTCTGTAATGTAAATGAGAACTGCATTTGATGCATATTCTTTGATGTTAAATTTTCATATTTTATGTGTATTTACCAAAATATATTAAAATAGTGATTTTGAAATCTCTACAGTAAATGCAATGCATCACTGTGTGTCAAGGCACAAAGTTTACCAAAAAACCTCACAAATCCATAATTAGCCTTTTTTCCAAAAGTGCCCAGAATTACTTAGAAACAGAGCATTTTTGCCTTTATGGAGTAGCCATCTGAGCAAGAACTCGAACCACTGCTTTGCTCAAGATCAGCAACAGAAGGCACTTTTGTGTCACTCTTGGGTTTGTCACTTGCAAAGGCAGCCACCTCCTCCTGGACACACTGCTGTCCCATGGCTCTGCCCTGTGGAAGCTTTGAGGCACAGCCTGAAAATCATCCTCAAAATCTGAACCAAAGCCCACATGAACTTGAAGGAAGAGTTGGTAGCTGGATAGAGCTGGAGTCAGAAGGCCCTAAGGGAAGAGGAGCAGAAAAGGAAGGGAACTGCATCCGTCAGCCTTTGGGAATGAAAAGTGCTTGTGTGGCTCCTTGGAGCTGAAGGTTGGAGGGTTGGGATGCGCCGTTGGAAGGGATGTCTCACAGTCTGGTAGGAAAAAATAGTACAGAAGAGGGAGAGCTGCTGTGCAGTGAGAGTCTGAAGGGACTGGGGGGATAAGAGCACAGCCCAAATAGCATCACAAGCAGCCTGGGGTCAGTCTGTGACACTGGCGATGCTGGCATGACTCAGTAATTCATCCAGCCTGTGAAAACCTCCCCTTTGCCTCTCACAGCATTTCCTTGGCTAATATAATTTCATTTTTCACATTGGTCTGCCTTTTTTGAATCACTGAACAAACTAGTTATATATCACAGCTCTGTGAAATCCAAGCAGATGTGAAGCTTAGTCCCTCCAGATGCTAAAAGCTAAAGCATGCACTGTCAGATAACACAAGCCCATGGCTGCCTGTTATCTGGCAGCAGATTCCTGGGCTTTAAAAAAAAATTCAGCCCTTGCCAGTAAATGATTTACCATTACATAACAGGAGCTGATCTTATAGGCTGCCAATTCATATTGATTACCCTTAAAGCTACGAGTCCTGTGACTTTTCCACAGCCCTCTACGTAGTGCTTCCCAGTTTTAAAGCATTTGAGATTAGAACATGATAGTTGCTTTTGACACTGTTTCCTACTTTCAAACATCCTGTCTTTCGTACATACTTATCCTCTTTGATTTTAGGACTAACTTTACATAGATGTTAATCATAAAATTTTTGTTACCAATTTTATGTAAGCAAGGACACCACAATATCAGGTGCAAAATAACACAAAAATACCAAGTCAAAGGCTGGCTAGAAGATTTGGTCTTCCTCTGACCTATTCCAAGTAAAGAAATGAGAATTTAACTACTGAACAATAAATGGTAATAAAAAAGTGAAAACCAAAAGTAAGCTATCTTAAAAATGAGAAAATAATCTCACAATTGCAAATGCCTTGTGAGCTGAACATTGTGTGTTTCAAATAGCACACTGGTGTGCATCAATGAGCTGGTCTCTGCAGAAATCTGCCTGTGGTTTTATTGGTCAGTTGCTTGACCTTACAACAACAAAATATAACATTTGAAAGCTTCCTGAAAACAACATGATGGCACCTGAATAAATACAGAATTCCTCTACACATTAATTTGCTGCAATGTGTTTTACCAATATCCTGGTTTAGGGTCTAGTCCTCAAAATTTTTTACTATTCTCCAATTGTTTTCAACTGAAACACTACATTAAATACATATTTACATAAAGCAGCAGACCTGCACTGATTTTGTTTCTTTTTTCCCAGTTTTCTCAGACACATGTTAATTTTTCACTTGCTATCTGTAATTGATTGACTTGAATGGATTCTTTTCTCCTTCCCTTTATCCTGCCATTTGCTCTAGACACATATTTATCTTCTCTATGTTTGTAGTTGCTTTACCAGAATGGAAAGCATTTTGAGAAGCAGATTTAAGCAGCCCGCCTAAAATGATGTATTTTAAAGAGGAAAGGAGAATCAACAAAAAATAAGGCAAAAGAGAAACAACATGAAATAGGGCAATTAAATTTTTCTAGGAATTCCCATTGACTCATTGCCCTAATAAAGAACCACTATCATTAAAAAATGTATTTGCTATCTTGCACAATATGGGAAAATCAATCTTCCTTTTCCTCTAGTGACTAGACCGCTACTACAATTACACGACAATTGGCACTAAAGCAATCTGTGCACTAAGTAACAAGAAGGTTGTTAAAAACAAATTAGCTGCAGAATCAGCCTGGAAATCTCTACTGGGACAAGAGATAAAGAAGTTGGGTTCCAACACACCTGCTTTAGGGATGGTTTCACCATAGTTTTGACTGAGTGGGAGTTACCATAGTCCCCTCCTTTCCCCAGGCATGCTGCAGTTTCCTCCCTCTCTCTTGTGCTGGCATTCATGTAATCCTGAAGTTGACTGATTTGTAGAGCTAAGATGGCAAAACACCATTTGTTTCTTTATTGAAGGGTTAGTGATCTTCCAATTAGGTCCCTCCTAGGACTCATAGGATGAATAGCACAGCAGGCACACAGAAAGGAAGCAGGACCACTGCACCCAGGAATCAGAATGAAAGAATGGTCTTAGAAAGGTTTAACTGTTATGGAAATACAGCTTTAAATCATTTTAGATGGCTCATGTGTCAGTCTAGTGGCTCAATGTTCAACTTTTATGTGAACTGGATCAAGACATTCAGTAGATACCCACCTCTCTCCACTGACTGTGCATGGATATACTGCAGGAAAATATGCCTAAAACATAGGTGCGAGTCAAATAATAAAATTTAACATTGGATTTTGTCCATAAAGGGTAATTCATGAGTTCAGTAGCTCTGTGGTACATGAGTCCACCCCCAGAATTGAGAAGTCAGCCTGACCTCCCAGAAAATGCCACTTACCAATGAAATGTTACAAACAAACAAACAAACATACATACATCTACTGGTTTTATGAGAGAAGTTAGAGAGCAGTTACAGAAAAATTAGCCAAGTAATTCTGAATGAAGGAGAAGCTGGATCAAATAGAAGTCATTGGTGTACTAGTGACCAAGATTAATTAGGGACAATTATTTAATGTACCATTTTATGCAAGTGACTAAGAAGAGTTATTTGTATAACAGAAGTAAAATCTGAGTCCCTTAAAAATCAATGGCCAAACCTCCCCTGTCACTTCAGAAAAGCGATGCAGACTTAGTACTGCCACTGATAATCATGAATTTATAAGATTTCCATATTACGCTGCTATTAAACCTTTAAATTTGAAAATACACTTTGGCCTTTCCTTTTATCTATTCGCTTCTGTTTTCAGAATTAGGGCTGATCTAGGTTAATTAAAATTAGCCCAAATCCTCTTACAGGGAGAAACACCATCTTAAAGTCCATTTTGGGGTCTCCCTCCTTTCTTTCCCTTTCCATTCTCTTTGCTACTTTCTGCCCCATAAAGGCATATTATGAGAAACAGGTTAAAGTAAAACAATACATAAATACATACCTAAGCATACAAGAAACACATACACTCACACTGTTTAGAACTAAATCCTGCTGACTTGCAATGACAGCTGTCCTGTGCAATTTCAGTTTCTATTCATTCCAGATTTAATAAGATGTATTTGCCAGAGACTAACCTGAATTTGAAACACTAAGCAAAGTAACAGCAAAAACGTTCCTCTCATACTATATATACAGCTTGCCAAGTAGCTCTCTGAGGTGATAGAAAATGATCCTGTAATGAGATACTCAGGAAATTACCCTTTTATCTCTGGATCTAGTTTTAATTTTTCCATGGACATAAGCACTAAGCTCTAAGCTGGCAGGGAGAAAGTGTGCAGACTTACCAGTGGTCTTTCAGATATATATATGTATCTATACATATATTACAACTATATATATATATATATCATACCTCTCCTGTACCATCACCCTTTTCCTTTCTCTATGCTTCTTCCATAAAGTTCCCCCCAGGCATCCCCGATAATTCACAAATCAGATTTCCAAAAATCATAAGACTCAGTTAAATAATGGTCATAAGATCTTTAATCATGAGATGCTTCAAATTAATGAACATGAGAGGATTTTATTTTCTTTTATTTGCCTCTGAAGCTGTGGCTGGCATCTGCTGGCCCCAAGGCATGTGAGAGCTCTTGGTGGTCAAACTCCAGCCCAAAACACACAACCAAAACTGTCTCCTCTGAGGGAGCTCCCACTCCCACACCAACAGGATGATGCTACTTGACCCTTCACACTTCTTCCCACCAGGGTCCTCAGAGACAGCGTCTGCACCCTGGCTGCCCTGAAGCTCGCCCTGCAAGCTGCTGGGAAGGAGGACTCCAATGAAAAAGTTCCATGGGCCAAACGGGCAAAGTAGAGACCAAGACCCCATCCCACTTCCCGATCCTTCCCCACTGGAACCCAAGCTAAACTGTATTTTACAAAAGCAAGAGCAGGGAAAGCTCAGGTCTTCAGCTCTCCAGCTGCTTTGGGCTGTGCCCACTGATACACTGCACATACAGAGCAGCCACCGAAACAGTACCCAGCCCTTTGCCAGCCCAAAACCAGGCCCAGGATGCAGCATCAGCTTGAGCAAAGATGTTCTCCTTGTCCACACTTCCTCCCCTTCCCTGGTCACAAAACAAAGCAAAACAAAAGATACCATGCAGAGAAGGATGGATGGATTGATGATTTGGGATTTGGGTTGTTTTGTGGTTTTGCATTTAAATGAGAAGGAATAATTGGGGAGATGAGGAGGGGCAAAGAAACAATACTGAGGAGGATTAGTGATATTTGGGGCACATCTGTTGGAGAAATGAATTAGTCTGTCAATTCCTGAAATATGAGCATGTTCTCAAGATGATGTATGTTCAATTTGTATAATCACTGGGCCTTGTCCTGCTATGCAGTTTCCACCAGTTCTGGCAAGAACAGAGCATAGACAAAAGTCACAACTGAGTCTTGAATACTAGTGTTCTCTTCCTTGTATATTTGTTGAGGATTAAGTCATTAAGTTTCCACTCTATACTAGACAACTCACCTCTTACCTTCCAGCAACAAGGCCAGGAATGGTGTGAGCACCAGAAGTACTACCAAGATTTATCAGCACCCTCATGAGCAAGGAGCCAGATGCCACAATAAAATATTCTCCATTTAAGAAAACACTCTATTTCAAAGTCCACCTTATGGTTTGGGAAACAAAAAAGGTAACTCATGATTTTACAGCATATGGATTTGTGCCAATACCTCCAAAAAAAGCCCCAACTGGCTGTTTTGCAGAATTGGACTGCATGCTCAATGGCAAACTCATGAAGAGCCATCTCTGAGTGAAACCCAGGCACTGGTGTCCTGCCTTAGGCCAGCAGGCAAAAGTGCACGCAATGTGCATGCTTTCTCCCTGCTACCTGCTCATAATCACCCCCAGGCTTCTGAGGAAATGCTGAGGAAAAGCACTTTTTTTGGAATGCTTTAGATGTGGTGGAGGAGAATGAGAAAAAAACCCCACAGAATCACAGAACCATTTTGGTTGGAAAAGACCTTTAGCATCCATGTCTTCAGCTTGCCACAGGTACTTAACAATAAATTTTTCCCTATGGGGTACAATGGCTAATTTCTTAATGTCTTAATCTTTACTCTTGGCTGACTTGACAACTGTATCTAAGCTCTCTAAATTATTGGATCATTTGTTTTAATGTACAAGGCCCTCGCAAAGTGTCATGACTTTCTGCATTTGACATGTAAGGTAAAGTTTTAGAGAACTTTTTACATTCTGCCTCTCACCCAGGACTAAACACAAATCAAATCAACACAAGAGAAACAAGAAATGCACCAAAGTCTCCATCTTATGTTGAGCTTGTGGTAGGTTTACAATTTATGATAATGCAAATTGCACTGATTTGGGGTAAGATATGATGATGAAGCAATGTCCTTCAAAACAGCCTAAGCTTTATCTCTGGATGTATTTATCAGAGGGATAACATTATTGTAGACATCAAAGATAAAATACAAATGAGATTATGTCATCGTGTCTACAATTTGCATTATGTCTTCCTTGGAATAAATCTCCTCCTAAAAATCCTACCTTAAAGACAATAAGAAAGCTGGAGGTGTAAGAACAAAGCACACCTCTGCACAACACACACATTTATAGAGGAATATCCCTCCCTCCATTTATTTTTAAGAGACACAATCACTCTTTACCTTTACTAGATATACATCTGATAGTATATTTTGGGTTTTTTTCTGCTCTCTGTGTCCCTTGATTCCTTTCCAGGAGTGTTAACTGGGGAGGGGCACATGGAGGAATCTGAAGGCTGGAGCAGCCACCATGGCTGGCAGGACATGTTCCCTTTGGGACAGCCTTTGTAGGCTGGTTTGTATTTGCATCTCTGTATACCTGCAGGCATTTCAGCATGGGAAACAGCTGCCATGCCTAGTTCTCACCTTCTTCCACAGGCAGCAGTGAGATAGAAAAAGGGGACTCAGACTTGGCATGCCTCTGCTCAGGTGACAAAAAAGACTATTTCATCACACAGAACTGCAATTTTTACTGGGCACCGAATGTCACCGGAGGCGCCGTTAACTCCCCAGGGCTGCTGTTCCACAGGACATGTTGGCCTCACAATAGGCTTTTCAAAATATAGTAAGCTGTTTATGTGGATGAGGAAAGCAAGCAAGGTGTGGTGGCTGTGGCAGGGGTGTGTGTGTGTGTGCAATAACATTCTTTATCAACCGGAACTCAGGAGCTGGAAAACCAGACGTTTTCAGGCACCATCACGCTTCCCATTCACTTTCAACTTGGTTTCCCTAATCTGCTTTCCACAGAAAACATCAAAGGATTGCAACTCCCAATTCCCAAATTGGTAGGGAAAAGGAAAGTTCTAGCACTTATTTTTGAGCAAGTTATCAAATCAGTTGAAAAAGGGAACACATCTGCAAACAACTGCCCTCGGAAAAAAGATAAAGGCAGAAGAATATGCAGAAAAGGAGATCGGTGTCTCTGTTTCAAGGGTGAATGTTAACTGTTTTCTTTAGGAGAGATCAGCCCTTATTTCACTAAGATCTCAATTTTCTCCATATAGCTGTTACAGACGTGATGTTTCAGCTCACAACAAGAGAGACAAAACACAGAAGAAGCCATCTGCCCTTGTCTACAGCAGCCTGCTAGGATAGACTGCACAAGCAGCTAATTGCATATTTCCATTAGAGGAAGGCTGGTAAAAGCCTGCATTTTGTTTTTTACCATAAATTAGAAGTTGTCACAGGAACATCTTATTTACCAATTTTCTGTATAATCTGATGCTATGGTAAAAATTATGGCATTAGAACCAGGCAGACTTCATATCAAACCATGCCCCTTAACATCCTGGGTGGTCCCAGAAGCTCTAGCGGAACGAGGAGTAATGGCCAATTAGTGAGAATAACTGAAGACAAGCCATAAAATATTAATAATGCAATGGAAAACCATGCTTAAATTAAATCTACTATTGTAATTACATGTTGGGAAGCTAGAAGTTCACAGCTCTATATTTTTATTTCATAAGTATTTTCTTAAAAGAAAGGTATACTTAAAAACACTGTGTAAATGTCTTTTCTGTGAATCGTAGTTCAGAGGTTTGGTATGATGGAGTAGCTAGCACTTGCAAAATAATCTGATGCTCATCAAATTTCCATTATTATACATTGCAAGAAAATTGAAACAAAAAACCAAACAAAAATGCCCCTTCGCTTGTCAGATTATAAGGATTAGGGTTAAAAAGATAATCCCATAATCTTATGTTTTGGTAGTCTCAAAAATGTTACTTACACAGGTCAGGAACACAAACTAAAAACAGGGCAACTTAATCAGGGAAACTGACTTTTTCTTAATAAATCCTGAAAAAGGGATTGTAATGTCACACACATCTTGCACAGAAAAATCTCAAAATTTATGTCTTTTTCAATCTACAAAATAGATAGAAATTCAAAAGTTAGTTTTTCAAAAGTCAGTATTTTTAAATGGACTTATCAAAAATTAATCTAACCAGTTTCCACAGCTCATACTTAACTCTGTTTACAGTAGTTCAGTATATTAAAATTCAACTTCTTTGTAAAATACTGTTCAATTTTAAAGTAACTTTAAATGACTGCCATCTTGTTAGGGTTAATATACTTCACTATGTCATTTAGAATGTGTTTAATTATTAATATAAGACACCTGTTTCTTGCAATGTACATATCAGCGTGCTGACCCTTTGAAGCTGGGTGGCTCTATCTAATTAAAATATGCTTTTCAATTATACTATATGAAAATGCTGTATAAAAGGTCTCATATGCTTCGCTAGGGGAATTTGAGAGACAGCCTGAAGAAAAATATATTCATCTCATTTTTTAGGAACTGAAAATTCAGACTAGTGACTGCTGGGGAAGCTGCGATTCGGGGGCACTGTACAGTGCTGGGTGCAGAATAAAACCTGCCCCAGGAGGGGCAGGGCTGTGATGCAGCCACTGAACCATGATGCTCTAAACAAAAGAGCATTTGCAACAACAATGAAGTTGTGGTTCCCACCATGCTCTGCACAACTGTATTACAGAACTGTAATTATCTTGATGTTCAAGGCCAAATGCCTCAGTCTGGTGCTCAACTGTCGAAACTTTCAATCATCATAACACAAAGAACAGAGTCACAACAAACTACTTCATGCTGTTTTCCTCCCGAACAGGATATCATCCTGATACCCTCATCTCTGCATCCAACCATCCTTCCTGCCCTTTTCCTGTTGTTTATCTACTGATGAAAATAAAAATGTCTAACTTTGGAATTATAAATATATATATAGAAGCCAACTATGTTTTTCATAATTCAGTTTTACTGCTTCCCAGTTTTCTTTCCCAGTTTTTTATTTACAGGCAGGAGAAAAGGAGAGCCATTACTTTGTTTCTTGGAAGTTAAAGTTCTTTTTTGTTTTGGAAGATCTAAAATATTTAATTCCAGTTGTCCTGGAATATTTTTTTTGTCTTCTCCTCTGATCTGCTGTGAACACTGTGAGGGGCTTTCCACAAGATGAGGCATCTTGAAAAAATACTGTCTCATTATGATTTTATCTTCTGCACAAATAACTTAAAGACAAGTTGTTGGGTTTTTCTCCTTTCTCTTCTCCTTTTTCCTTATCTGATTTGTTTTCAGTGAGAAGAAACAATACCACTTAAAGGGGTAGTCTAATATATGGGTTGTTTTGACATTTTGCAAGTGTATGTTTGGGTAATGAGAATGCACTTGTGCAGCTTAAAATTTAATCCAGCTAACCTTTTTGACATTAAACAATCAGAAAAAAACCTCCTAAATCTTATGTTACACAAGGCTCAGCTTGGCTAAACTAATAAAAACAAAATTATAAACTATGGTCACAGAGAAATTTGCTGTTGTTTCATAAACTATTTAAAATATTTTAATTAAAACAAACCTTCATGTGTGTAGTCTCTCTCAGACCAAGGTTCTCCAATGCATATATATGTTTACAATGAGGACAGTGTGTGGGAATGTAGCTGCATCAGTGAGAAGGGGTTTTGCATGTACCTATAAAATTACAATATCAAATACCTCCACTTTGTTTAATGACACTTAACTTTCCACCTTTATTTTTTTTTAGTTATACCAATGATGATAAGCAGATGCATTATAACAAAGGTTTTCAAAAAGCTTGGGAGAATTGCAATTCCCATTTAGGTGTGGTAACAGAAATCCCATTAATATAAAACCAGGAGAACAAGTCAGGATACAAAAATCTGCTTAAAATTGACAGAGCAGCATCATGCAAAAAGAAATATATGAACAACAGGTTAGAGACAACAAAAGAGGTCTCATAAATGCTAGAACAAAGGGAATCCTAAATTTAGCCCAGTCCATTGTATACCACAATGCCAGTAGGAAAGCTGAGATGCTCACTAAATCTCTGTCTCCCACGGAACACCGTTAAATGATAAGCTCATACTCGTTGGACATTTCCTTGCCAAGGGATGGGAAGGAGAGGTCAGGTGCCAGAGGCAGGCAGCTACCCATGCCAGGTTAGCTGTTTGCTTTCCTCATGTAAATCCAGCTGCCTGACAGCAAACATGAACTTAGCTGGGCACAGTGTTAGGGGCAAATCTGCTATTTTCACAACAGCAATTTAACAAGATTTTAATGAAAGAGACTGAAGCCAATGTTACCCATAGCAGGGGGGTTGGACTAGCTGATCTTCAGAGGTCCCAACAACCCCAAACATCTCATCATTATATCTGGCCATCAGGGCTTGATACCAAACACCTACATGTACAAGAACTGGGGCAGCACTTGTTCACAGCTGCAGCACTGTCCCACCACAGTCTGTGCTTGCAGGACTGTCATGTCTCCAAGCCTTGACTTCAAATCGTACACCATGCAACCAAGAACCTGCCTCCTCTCCATACTGTAACATGATCTCACAGACAACAAAGACATTAATACCAAGTAGGTGTAATAAGTATAACTGTAAGCATGGAACCATCCTGAATCAGGTTACTGCCCAAGTTATCTGGATACTGAAGCTCAGCTACATGCTACTTCTACTTTTTCTTTTCCCCGCAATTATCAACATCAGGGAAGAAAGCATAACATCACCAATGATAAACTCTTCAGGTGACAAATGAAGGGAGTAGCTGAATGAAGAGAAGAACAAGCCAGCCCCACAGCTGTCTTATGGAGAAGGAAAAGAAGATAAACTGTAATCAGTAAGGAGGATTTCCTAGATCCTGAACTGTTTGGAAGAGCTGAATTCATAAGTATATTGGAGATTAAGTACTAAGGTATCTTCTGAAGCCAGGGCTAAGTCATTACATCGATGTGTGATCTGCTGCTTGCTTCTACAAAGCACCCATAGTGCCTCCACTGCAGGAGCACCCAGGATGAACATGAGTCTTGCCAAATAATTCTAAAACTAATTAAAAAGAACAAACACAACATTAAGTCTGTAGCTAGGTTTCCACATGACAGCAAAGGAATTTGATCAGTGCAAATATTCCCATGGGCAAGGAGGATAAGATATGAGGCTCCAGAAGAGGCATTTGCAGCAGTTCAGCTGAATCAAAGATCATCCTACATGCAGCATTTTGGAGTGAGGAGTAAGGAAGAGTTTGTACCTGACTGGGAAACTGTGGAACTTTAAACAGTACCTAGTTTATGCAGATCAGGATGAGGGTAATGCAGTGAAACTCTGCCTGGGTTTAAGAAGAAGCATAGCAGATTGCTGTGAAGGCTGCAGGCCGTGTACTCCATTTGAGAACTAACTGTCAACAAGTACACCACAGTAATCCAATTAGTAAAGGCTTTTTGCATCCTGACAAGTGAGCGTAGGTTGAAGATTAACTGAAGGACATATCCTCCAGATAAAAATCCACCTATAGAAATGGTAGACCTCTTTAGTGAGTCCTGTGAATCTGATAAAAACTCCAGATTTGCAACATTCATTTTCTGTGACTTGTTGACAGACATAGAGAGGAATATAATCAACAGACACATGACCATATCAGACTTCAGCATTTGTCTGAAATTTTTCTCTCTGTTTTTATTGTTTCAATTCTCTTCTAAAGCAAGCAGTCATGCAGTTGTGCCATCTGGGCCATAACCTCATGTCCAACCAGCAAGCATCACTTGGATCCGGCCATAAGGCTATGGAGTGCTGGCCCCACTCCTGCACACATTTACAAAAAGTCTTGCCACAAAAACAAGCAAGGACCCATTTTAACATTCACAGAAAATCTCAGAATTAAACACAATAGGAGAGTGGGCATGCAGACTTCTGCTGAGAATCTGTGTCAGGAAAGAAATGCCTTTCACAGGGATCTCTCCCCAGGTTTCCAATACAGGCAGAAGAGGGCTTTTCTTAAAAAATTTCCATGTTGATGAGACAGAGAAAGTTGAAAATGAATGGAAAAGACTGTGCTGGGACATCAACTAAGGATGAATCTTATAAAAAAATCATCATGTATCTCTCCATCAGATGTGAATAAGGTAGATGCAGAGAGTGACAGGTCCATAGCAATTAAAGGGAAATGGTGCTGCAGTTATGAAGACCTAGTTTCATTACAAACATCAGAACAACGGCATGACATACCACTGCTGAAAAAGAAAATTTAGAAAAATGCCTAAATCTACAACACTGTACAGATCTTTACTGGGATACAAGCACCCTCCACAAGCTTTCTCACAGTATTGCCATACAGAAACTGCAAGGTAAGGCAACCAGGTATTCTCCTCTGAGGCACGGAGGAGGTATGATAAGACTGATAAGTCAGCACTCTTCTTCAACTTTTTCTGCATCCAAAAACAGCAGAAAAGCTTCATAAAAAAATGTTCAGAGTTTAAACTGTGGAAACACTGCAGATCACCAAGCACTCTAACTGTAATTATACTTAAATTCTTGAGACCAATTTTACTTTTTTTAAGTGAATTAGACCTTGCCTAAGTTTTCATCTCTTTATTATATTAAAGTACTGGAATCCAGTAGCACAACTTTGAAGACTTAGGCTAAAGGACGCTGTTAAGGCAGCAATGACACAAAGCATTTCTGTACCTTCACTGTGTTGCCTTAACATTTGAATGAAGTATCAGAGAGATGACCCACGAAACTGTCATGTGCCATGGACAATGTCCCTACATTCACGGGAAGGTCTGTGAATGACAGAATTTCTTATCCGGGGTTTTATATTAAAGACAAACTTGGTCACAGCTATTTGAAAGTACTGGTAAAGCCCCACAACCCTGTAAGGATAACTTTTGTTCAGCCCCGCTGTCAGAAAACCACAGCCTTTCATAAGCTAAACAAGGAGTTAGAGTAAGGAACCTGTAGGAATCAAATTTGTATTTGCTGTACAGGGTCTGTCTGTTACACACCTGTGGTCCCCCTGCTCCAGAGGAGCTGCAGAAGCACAACTGAGAGTGGAATTTCAGACCTTCTTGCCCAAGATAAAACATTCATTGTGACTACCCTGGCTGCCAGATTTCTCTACTTGAAAGCTGAAATTGCCCCCAAATAAATCTCTCTGGCCTGAAAAATGAGAATCTGGTATCAGACCAAGCTGGGAAATTACTAACTAAAGAATGGATATAAGCAAAGATAACACAGAAGCATATCTTCACATTTACTTTTATGTTGCATGTTTGCAAGAACCAAACACCAAGAACTTACTAAGCAATATCAATAAGAACTTCTGGCACCATGCTGCAAAACCAGCTATAATTACCTTCTCATCGCACAAAGTCAGAATTCACAACAGCCACATTAGATGTCATGCTTCCTTATGTCAATATGGTATCACAAATACAAATTCAGAAGAAAAAAGGATAACATGAAAAAGATCTCTAATTGCTGTATTTGATTACTTGAAGATTTACAACCACTTAAGATTTCTCCCCTCTCTGAAGTGAAATCGAAGGAGAGGTGCAGAGGATATAGGGAATTCTCTGATGATCTTTTTCCCTACAAAATGCTCCTTGCTAGGTGTTATGTAGCAAAGGAGGCAGAGAGAATGTGATATGCTAAGGAGAACTGTGGGAACATTAAATCTCTTCCTTATTTCAGAGGTTGTTTTCTTTTAGGTTGGTTCAATTTTGTTGGTTTTTTTTCCCCTCCATTAGAGTGCTTTTGTTCTGTGTCAATTAAACTCTCTGGGAGCATGACCATAGAGCGGAGCAGTCTTGGTCTCTGCTGAACAGAGGGACTAAAGGCACAGCACTGCAGAAGGACCCAGCAATGGCAGGGGCCATCCACTTGTGCCAGGGCAGGAATTATGGGAATTCATATCCAAAAAGGTGGTGAGTTATGGCTACACTGGTCACATAGGAGGCACCAGGATGGGGTGGGAAGTACACATCATTCGGGAACTGCTGTGGCATCCACAGCTGTGTGCCACCAAAACTGGTGTGGATGACATGATGCATTTGCTCTTCATGGGGTTGCCCTCTCGGGGAGTACAGACAATTCCACCTCTGCCCAAGTTCATCTCAGCTGTTTCTGCAGCGCTCAAAGATACATGAAATAAAGTTGGAAAAATTACATGGGCTTTACATAGTGTTCATTAAATTTGTTTGCTTAACTTAAATCACATCTTTTAACACTTCAGCCATGCACACAGCTCTCTGCCACCAATGGCATACCTGTTAGTAAGTACATTGTTCACTTCTCTGCATTAATCTGTATACAAAGAAAAGTAGTTAAAGGAGTCACTAGTCTGAAAAAATATGATTAAAAATATACATACTTCTCCACTCACCTCCTTACATCACAGGAAATGAAGTTAACTCCAAATAGCCCTAGCCTAGCCAGTAGTCAGGTTTCAAAAATACCTTGCTGAAGCTCAGTTTACCTTTGTGCCCGTAACAGAAGACTCCTGAAGACAGAGAAACTTTCATCATGTATAAATGACTAACAATTACATCAAAACAAATGAAGTGCTTCAAAGCAGGGTGGAAAAATGGGAGGAAATTCCATCCTATTAAGATAGGACAATTATCTCCTACAGGAAATAAATGGTATATTTTTAGTAGGTGACCAGTCAGATAGAATCAGTACAGGGTTATGATTGTGTAGTGATTTTTCATCGAATTGCAGCCTATCTCCCCAGATAGATGACAGATCTTAGTATTTTCTTATAATTATTTTTCTACGTAGGCTCTTAATTGGGAAATGGAAACATGAGAGCTCTCAGAGAGGATGCATTTCATTGACTACTACCATTCATATTTCATCTTTTGCAATTAATTCAAAGATTCTTAAGTAACTCATACTGATATGACACTACACTGTTAGTACCATGATAACATTTCAGTATTACCTAACTTAAACCAACCACAGAGCAGATGCTAAATTTGTACTGCACTCATTCAGCAATAAACCAATAGTATTCAATAATATTAGTATAAATTTATGGGATAAGGTATTCCAGAACCTTCTTGATCATGGTTGGATGTGTTTTTCCCTGGCCAACATGAATGTGATCAAACTGTCCTTCCAAAGATGAAAGTGTTCCACTGAAGTGCAGTTAACTCTGACACCTAAAGACACCAAATCCATAACCAGTGCTCACTCCTTCCCTTCTGATCACTTTAATATCCTGGCAGCAGGATAGATAATTTTTAACTCAATAACTGTGCACTGAAAATACAGTTACAGATCAAATCTTTCTTTGTGTATGAATAACATGCTGCTTCTCTTATAAATATGTACTATGTCTGTTCTGACTACAGCATTAAGTATTAAACATGTTCATCAATTATTAATATAAGCTTATTATCTTTCATTTTAAAAATATATTTAGCCTTTTTTCTGAATATTTCTAGCAAGAGACTCTCAAAATGTGATAGAATGCGTGTCATTCCAAAACCTAGGAGATGGATGAATTGACGCCATTTATACGCATATCTTTGTTTAACAAAGCTTGCTATTTCTAAGCATTCCTGTTTACAGTATAATAGTATGTAAACATTTTTAATGAAATCAACTGATCATAAAATCTGTTTTGTGATGTCCAATGCTATATGTATTGTGTATTAATGGATAATGGACTTTATAATATATTTCACTGTGGAAGTCATTCATGAGAGGCCTGGCAGGAAAATTACTCCTCAACAAACACCAAATATCCCAATCACCTCACAGCTCTACTCAAGGTTTCTCCCATCAGATAAAAAATTTGTCTGCGTCTTCTTAGAAAGATCCTGCTGCTCTAAGACGTCTCTTTGCTGCCATGTCCCTGCTCACTAACTCCTGGCTTCTTCCATAGTCACATTTTGATTACAGCCCTGAGCCACAGCAAGTGAAGGAAAACCCTTCCATCCAGAAGGCTGGATCCACATTATCTAGATTTTTTTTTTTACATCAAGACTTAAATAATTTATGTTTTCAATTTTTTATAACTTCAGCAGTGAGAGTCAGTGTTGGGAACCAACCCACTCTGCTTCACCCCTTGTTTGCAGGGGTCACAGCAGACATTGCCAAGCTGTCAGCATAAATTACAGATGGCAGCACATCAGTTCAGAATGCTTAAATGCATGTGCAATTTCAAATACATAAATAACCCCACTGACTTTACTGAAGCACCAGAAAACATTCAACTAATATTCTTACATAACCCCTGAGTAGTATTTGAGAAGCAGCACTTTGATCTTTATTAGCTGTCAAGTCCATGATGAGGCAAAGTACGTTCCTCAGCAGGCTGCTGGAGACAGGCCTGGAAGCATCTACGTCCTCCTGGAGTTTTATCTGGACATTTACAAACTAGGGCTGACTTGCAGCATTTCCTCTAAGTGTGTGTTATTGCAGCTTTTTTGGAATAAGGACAATCCTAATGCTCTGTGCTGGCTGATGACCAAAGATCATCACCTCCTACCGAGGCTGTGCACCCCCACTATACCCTGCTATGCAGGGACTGTGGAGGGGTCTAGAAGGTGTTTGCATGCAAAGCCATGAACCAGGGGATATGTCCCACCTTTTTCCTTTCAGACAGAAGAAAAACATTTGAATAAGAGCAGAAATTTCTGCATTTTGAGCAGAAATTCACAAACTGCAAATCGCTTCAGCAGCTGACAGTCCCCTGCACGACCTGGAGTGGGGCATGGTTCCTACCATGCACCATTCCACACAAGCACAGAGATATGGGACTTACCCTAAGTGATGTGTGACACTCACAAGCCTTCTCCTGACTAGAAGACAGTGCCAGGAGTTTTTCTCCCTTTGACTAAGAATGTCAGCAATTTCAGCTTGACACAGAGCTGGCCTGGCTGATGGTGTAACATATAAATCATGGGTCAAAGATAAGATAAATACATACCAGTGTAGTCCTCATAGCATTCACAAGTGTAGCCCCCTTCTCGGCTTCGACATAGCCCATTGCTCCCGCAAGGGTTGGAGTAGCAGAGGTCAATCTCTGTCTCACAGTAGTCCCCTGTGAAGCCTGGGGGGCATCGGCACCGCAGCCCATTGATGGGGTGGATGGGGCGGAACAGGACAGTGTTGGAGCTGATGAACGGGGCCGAGCTGTCAAACTTCAGCACAGAAACACACTTCATGTAATTCTCGCAAGGCTCACGTAAGCAGATGTTGTCATCGAAGGGCAGTACCCTCTGCGTGGAAATCATGGTCAGCAGGGTCCTGTTGAGGTAGATCTGCTCCTGTAGGTCCTCAGATGGGAAGAACTTGTTTCGAATGCCACCAGGCAGCAGGGCTGAGAAGGTCACATTCAGTATATTGGAGCTGACATCTGTGTCATTTTGGATGTTGAAAACAAAGATGCCATCCTTGGCAGTGGAAAGCACAGTCGCCACCCCCTCCACAAACAGGGACAGGAGGGGAGAAAGGAATCTCTCCTGGGACATGTTCTCCAGCCGCACCGTGATGCTGTTGGTGAGCATGTCATCCGTGATGATGGTGACACGCAGGGTGCAGACTGCTGTGACACTGTGGACACCATCTGAAGGGAAGAGAGAAAGATAACAGCGATGTTATGGACAAAGTATCCTGAAAATTAAACAGACCTGTGAGTCAGTTCAGGGCACTGGGATGGGAGAGGAAAATGCATCCATCTGCTGCAGCGACTGCCAATGCCTTTACTCAGCAAAACAAAATAAAATCTCTTAAGGACTGCAACTCAAAGGATCTGAGACATCCTGAAGAGGCCAGAACACCTGCAGAAAGTCCCAGGCAAGGGCTAGTGAGGGAACAGTCTAAGAGCCCCAAGACAGCCAAGAGGAAGCCAAGAGGAAGGGGCCTATCACAATATTGACAACTAGCCTGCAACTGGTGTTGGGAAGCTGTTCCTTTTTAAAGCACAATACTAAAATTACGTTTTGCAGGTGTGATCTCAGACTTGAGGAGACAGAACTTGGCAGAGAGAGAACTGTAATCAGAGTTTCAGCTACAAGTTGTTTAAGGAAACAACTTGTCTGATTCGAACACCAGAACTTCTTCATTCCTCACACCTAACTTATCCAAAATATTTTATGAATACTAGAAAAAAAATTAAAATATGCCTGCAATGAAAAGCAGATATTTTAAAAATTCTTCCATTTTATCCTTCCTTTAAAGCATTTTTGACATCACTGTGGCTGTTCTGCAATAAAACCCGGAATTATATAAATATGGCACTAATACACACACTGGACTGAGACGCCAGTGCAAAATTTCAGTAAACCCTGAGGATTATAGCAGTGCTGTAATGTACAAAGTCTAGAGGATTCTACCATTATGGAACATGACTATGACACCTTGAGTGCTAGAATTAATCCAACTTCAATGTAAGCATGTAACAGGAAGTTGCATCATCACTGAAATCAAACCCCTTCGTTTAAATCTGTCTCCTTGCTAACATCAAGGACTCATTAAAATACAGCTTGCATTACAGAAAATGTGGTTAGTATTAGAGCAGCCTCTAGAAATCCCAGGAGGCATCAAACTGGCTTCTGATCGGAAATATTCCTTCTAAAAGATCTCACAGTGTAAATAAACACTCAGAAAAGAGGATGAGTTCTTCTCATGAGAGATATGAATCTGTTTGAGTGGCCAGTATCAGGTTCACTGTAGGGTTAAGAACTGAATCCAATTCCCCTAAGTCCCAGCTCAGTGCCATAGCATCCCTGAAATAATTGTTATACAAGTAACCTGCTATTACAATTATTTCAATTAAACCACAAGGTACATGAAGAAATGGATTTTGAATCACATCAACATAAAGTTGCAGCAGGAATTGCATTTAAATTAATCTAAACCAGTGTAAGATCAAAATTCTAATAGCATAGTCTGCTAAAAGTCATTTTGCTAAGGTTTGTTACCTCAAAGTATAAGTTTATGACCCATTATGGTCATGTAGAAGCAGATCAGAAAAATCAGAACGGTTTCTTTCTTATTCACTGTCACCACTTTACTTCAAGTGCTGTTTTATTTTAAAAAGAAATGTGTTGTGAGAAGATTTTCCCTCCAGAATTAGAGTAGCAATACAGTAAATTACAGCAGCAAAATTAACCAAATGGCTTTTGATTCCCTTCTCCTGATCAGGTTGTCTGTAAAAGCTCAGTTTTTACAATTGACTTTTTTCCATACCGAAGCAGCTTTTAGGCAAATAGAAAAATCTTTTCTCCTGTGTTCTACTTTAACTACTGTCTGGCTAAATCCAGTCATGAGAGGTAATAGGTAATAGTTGAGGAGATCTGTTTGACTTCTCCCATGTAACAAGTGAGAAGACAAGAGGAAATAGCTGAGGTTGTGCCAGGGGACTCTTAGACTGGGTATTAAGATAAATTTCTCCACCAAAAGGGTAGTCAAGCTTTGGAAAGGGCTGCCCAGGGAGGTGGTGGAGCCACCATTTTATTTAAAAGACATATAGATGTGGCCCTTAGGGATATGGTTTAGTGGTGCACTTGGCAGTGCTAGGTTAACCATTGAACTCAATGATCTTAAATGTCTCTTCCAAACAAAATGATTTTGAGATTTAATATTCTTCTCACAGAAGCTCACATATCAGCTTTCACTTTCTCCCAAGTCTGCAGAAATCTTTATCTTCTCCTCTTCAGACCCATTCTAGAAATGTGTAGTCTCAGCCTCCATCAAGACTCAAAGCAGCCTTTAAACTGATCAGTAGCCAAAATCCTCATTGCAACTTCCTCCTGCACAGTCTGTGGATTTCTGGCTTACAGACAATACAGGACACCAATATTTTCATAAATTACATCCTCAGATTAGTTTATCCACCTCTGTCAATTGCATGGCTCATTCCCCTGAAAGGCCAGAACCAGAACAAACTATTCTCTTTTTTTCCTCAAAGCAATTGACATTTGCCTGTCTGTCCCATAGGGTGCCTGAACTATTTTGCTATTTGTTGCACAATATGCTACAGAAGTTCTCTCATACCAGCGAGAATGCTGGACAATGGGTCCCTTTTTAAAGGAAACACTATGATCTACAGCCCATGGCATGTATAGTAAGGAGACAAAATACGATCCACTGTCAGACAACACACTAGAGTCTACAAACTGTCATAATCAATATCAACTGTCACAATATGCAAGAGCTTCCCAGCATTCACAACAGCTATTCTGACACAGTTAATAAATCACTGGAAAAAGCCTGGTGTCAGATACCACACAGCCTCCTTGTTCCTCAGGCAGCACAAAAGAAAACTGCGCACAGACGTATAGCTGCAAAATGAAGTTGTGTTTTAAAAGCCAATTTGGCTTTGTGCAGCCCTGTTGCAGAACATTAAAATAAAAAGAGAGTAAAAAGGAGCTGAGCATGTGTACTATAGGCAACAAAAGAACGGCATGGCTATACAGCCGGATGGACAAGTGCCTCTTTCACATCACCAGCAGGGCTGAGAGCAGCATCACGGGATCTGATCATCTATTCATTCAGAAACTCAAGGAAAGTTGAAACAATCTGTGGTTTTATGGGACCAAATTAGTATCTATTCTACTTTCAACAGACGGCATTCGCCTTGAGGCCAGGAACAAGTGCAATAAAGAAAGTGGAATATTTATTCTTTATTGGGAAATGAATTAAGCCCTAAATACCCAATAATGTATATGTTTTGAGATTTACAAGTGAAATACTCCACAGATGTTTAAAATGTTTACTGCCAGAAATGTCCAAAAAAAAACACCAGGAAGTACTATTCTATGAAGTGGTACTACTTCATGACCTCCACTGCTTGAGATGCCTATTACATGCTGCCACCCGATATACATGCACAACCAACCTGTTGTTCTGCTAAGAAGGCTCTAACAATCTGAGTTTTCAAAGGTCTTATGGTACAGCTATAAAAAGACACTATCATGTTTTGGCAGGTTACAAGATGGTTTCAGTCAGGGGTGTGAAACACCCTGCAAGTGATGCTACACAAGAGAAACTCTGGCTACACTTTACTCTTTGGAGCAGACCTTCACACAGATGAATGCACACACACACACAAGGCTTGGCTGTCACAAGTTCTCATAGCCATCATCTGCTGGGCTTCAGCAAGCTGGCTGGATGCAGGAGTCTTTCTGAAGGAGCTCAAAACACTCAAATCATATTTGCAGATGAGACGTGTAGGCAACCTGCTAAGAATGATTTAGGCAGAAAGCCTGCATCTTAGCAACCCAAGCCACCCGGATAGTTTGAGGAAATGGAAACATAGGACAGACCAAGGAGAATGACAGGGTTCAAACAGTCCTTTTGTGGGCTTGGCTCCTCAGCCCTTGTACCAATGGCTTTTTTCACTGTGTCCTTAAGTTTCTCTTCCATCAGATAGGGATAATGGCACTTACATGGACACTGTGAAGCAGTGGGTGCAGATGATGAAATGCTGGGACACTGGGGTAATGGAGGCAACATAAATATCCTAAAGAAATCATCAAGTGTTCTTTTAAAAACTACTGCAGCCAAGTTAACAAAATATAATGTGGAAAGACTAAAATAAGACCCTCAGTGTCTCACAGATCAGTGAATAGACAAAGAGAATTTTCAACAGTCAGGTGGCTACACCAAAAAAATTTTCATTATAATATGTGGTCCCTGCACACTGAATTTTTATCCTGGCAATATTATTTTATGCATACTTTCTACAAAAGGAATCTCTAGAAGGTAGAAATCAAAGCAAATGCAGTCTTTTTTATTACTGTCATTACTGAAAAGGATCCCTAAAAACAGAATTACTCATCTTCATCCTACATCAAATTACTGAAAAGATTTAATAGCAAACACATACCCTGATGCATTACAAAGAAAAGAGAAGACAGCAAGGCTGACAAAAGCTTGAACTTCTCTAAAATACTTGAATAACAATAGAGAATTGACTAAATAAGCACTATTTCAATATTAACCTTTACAACAAACTTTATAAAATCTGAGAATCTCAGTTTCTGTCTTCTGGCAGTCCATAAACCAAGGAATTTTATTATCTAGAAGTATAAACACAGTTTAACTGAAATGCATATTTGGCAATGGCAGCACCTGGCCCAAAAGGGTTTTTTTGGGTTTTTTTAAAAGCTTGCAGAAATAAAACACTTAACATTTTTTTAGCTCATTCTGTACAAAAGTCTTAGGGCTGATTTTGAAAGCTACATATTTTATATAAATAATTCATCATCAGAGCTTTCTTTCACAGATATAGCAACCCAAACCCATTCTAATTCTGCTTTATAACACATCTGGAAATAACACTTGTCAGCATTTACAACAGTCATCCAAACTCCTTGGTTAGCAAAGCACAGAATAAGGACACTCCATAGGTTCAGACAATCTCTTCCTCTTCCCAGCACAGAAGAAGCTGCCGTGGCCTTGGGTAGCAGCTATTGCTTGGTAATATGCCTTGGAATGAACAAACCTCCATCATCCATTGCCTCAAGCCATGTCTTCAGATATGGGAGTTAATACCTAATCTAGCACTAAGCCTGGAATTACTGATGAAAATGCCATGCTTTTAGTGTTTTCTCCACTGCTCGGGTGGCAGGAGCACATTAGTAGCACCAAGTCATAGAAATAGATACCACAGGCAATGCTTGGCTATCTGAGCAGAGCTGGCACCCAAACCATGCTTCCCACTGAGCAAACATCAGTAAAATTCAGCAGATGTCAGTAAAACTGAGATGCACAAAGCTTTAGTTTGCCTCAGATAGTCAGCAAGCATTGCAGGGCTGAGACATGTCTTTTGGGGAAAAGGAGCTATCTGGGCTTAAATAGAACAAGCCTGGAAGACGGACGACAAGCCCCTGGCAGCATTAGCCACATCCTCATTTGTGAAATGATGTTGGAGTCAGTGTAAGCAATGGATCCCAACAAGTCTGTCCAGGCAGCTCCAGGCAAAGCCATCTCTCCTCAGAAGCTACAGACACTCTTAAACATTTCAAGTCAAACTGTAGTGTACTTCTTTTTGCAAGATGAGTTATCTGTTAATCCTGACAGAGATGGATATCTGGGACACCTGGAGAAGGTAGGCAGTGGGACTTGGGGCTTGCAGGTCATGGCAGCTCTCATTCCACAGTCCCCTTGGCAGCAGCCAAATCAGACAGCTAAAAAACCCCAAACTGTGGGAGGAAAAATTGTGCATAACTCATCTGTAAATTCCCAACGTGCATAAGTGGAAGAAACAAAGCAATTTTGGCATCATTATCTTTAATGTAGCTTGTGCTGTTCAGGATTATTTACTTTGTACACAACACTGAAAAGAAAAAAGGCGTATTTCAGCCTGCAACTTGAACAGGGGATGAAGAATGAATTGGTGCCAACTGAATTGCTCAACATTGTACAAGATTGCTTTCCTAAAACCATCACCTGCAAACTGAGAATTCTGAAATGTTAATTGTGTGCTAACACTAGTCTTGGGGAACATTTTTGGAGGGTAGGAGGTAAGGCAACTTAGATCTGGTGGCAGGAATAAGCACTCTTGAATTCTAACCGCAGTGAGGTTGAAGATACACCTAACTTCCTTGAACACCCTCCCACAACATCATTTCTTGCTCTTCAGGTACTTAGTGCTCATGGGCTATAACTGCTGTGGGGGATGAAATGAAGACAGGGGAAGCTCAAAGGGATGCAGCAGCAACAAGGCAAGCAAGGAAACAAGTCTCTGCCATGAGCAGAAAGCACAAGTAGAAAGGATAAGGTACATTTAGAGGGAAGTATATGTGGGAAGATAGCATGAACACACTAACAACCAGCTTTGTACAGACTATTTAACTGATGAGGAGATTTTCCTTCAGGCTATAATGCAAAGCGATTTTCCTTCTGGGCTCTGCACACCTCTCTGTACCGCAGCTGGTTTTCCTTGTTAGCAAGGACCAGCCAGACTCCTCTGCCCAGCTGCACTTGGCAGTGGGGCTGAGCCTGTTCCAGGGTGGTGGCTGTGGCCAGCTCCCTGCCAGCCATCCCCACCAGTGTACCCTGCCCAGCTCCCGACCATGGTGGGGTTCACAGCGCAGGAGTCCATCCAGCTGCTGCTCCATGGCCAGCATGCCCACTGCGATGCAGGTCCCAAACGCCAGCTGAAGACAAGTATTTCCATTTTATGCTAATCCCCATGGAAACTGCGCATCTTACAGCACTCATTGGACCTGTTCAGATGAAAAACCCCACTCAAGATCACTACACCAGATAGATTCACAGACCGACTTGCTGCAGGCTCCACTACCTCCCATAAAGTTTGATCTTGTTTCATATACAATCAAAACTATTGCTTAATTACTGCAATGATTTTCAAGCTTCTCTGAACTTTAAAGGGAGAGGCTCTTAATATCATTTCCATTTTAATCCTAATGAAATGCACAGCTAAATGTCCTTAGCTAAAAAATGGTTTCTCAGGAGACTCTCACTCCTTGCAGCCACATCTTGCAGTGCACTGCAGTGGTGGCCACAGTAGCTTGGATGGGACACTGCTGGGCAGGCAGAGATGTCAACCAGCATCGGGATGCATGAAGAAAGGGCACAGGGAGCCCCGTCATACACTTACCTACAGCCAAAGTGTTATTCATGGGCATCTCCACCTCCTCAGCTGTAACTGATGATATACAGGAGTCGAAATAGGTTTCTTAAAGATCCATGAAAGCACTGGACAGACAAACTGAACTGCAGTCACGGGATGCATCCTAATCTCCATTCAGGTCATGGTCTTCAAGTAAATGATGTGTTTTGTACAGAATAAGACAAGAGCAGAGTGTTTACTCTAGGACTCACTTTTCTGTCACTGACTCCACTTCAAAAGGGAAAGCCCTTGTGTGGAGTGACTGGCCATGCTGCTGGGGGACAACCATAAAAGCCTCCATTCTCTTCCTATCTATGCATCCCCTGCAAACATTTTTACTCACTGGGTCTGATTAAAGAAAGAACTTCACCAGGCAAGCCAGAGCTCTACTCAAATCTCTCTTTCTGCAGTTTCAAAGCAGGAATGGATGAGAACTATTATGAGGATGGCAAGAGTAGAGTGGCAAGAATTGGGGTGGGGGCATGGGAGTTTCAAAACTGGGAGCAGTGATAAGGAAATAGTTTCTCTGCCTCTCTGCCTCAGCATTTGCACCCATACTGCAAAGGTATCCTTTCAAAACAGTATCTGTAAAATGAAATCCATCAGGTTTATTTTTTTAAATGTCTCCATATTCCCGTGTTCCTTATGCCTGGAGATACACTCTGCTCTGTGCTGCAAACCGAATGAATTCACAAGGACACTTCCTGCTGGATTGAGTTCAGGTTTGCTATCTTGAGTGGAAAACAATGGAACGAACAATGAAAGACAGACAACGGTCACTTTTTCTGATGTCATTTCTGTTCACAGACAAGCTTTCAAAATAGTTACATATCCGCTGAAAGTTATCAATACATGGGTGTGATGGAGACTTGCACAGCTCTCTGAAACAGAAAACCCACCAGAAAAATTCAGCTGTGGTGTTCATGCTCTGCTGAAGCCCAGACTAGGAAAACAAGAGGGTTCTTAGGCATATGCCTGCTTTTTGTTTTTCTGTAGTTTCTGTCATCATAAGACCATTTGAAAATTAGCACAAGGTAAAAACAGGGGCTATCCCTGCGGGACAGGACAAGCAGTAATGGCTATGTCTCAGCTTCCACATGCACCAGGCAAAGGAAAAGTTTGTTCAGCTACTCCTTCAGCCTCAGGAAACTCAAACAGGCTCCAGCATGGGGGACCCACAAGCGACATTAACACTCTCATGGCTACTTCAGCTGTCATTAAAATGGAGCACAGATGCCCCACTTGTAGAACACATGTCTAAAAGGAGAGATTTCAAAGCTTTTATAACTCTCTCTTGTCTCTCATCCTCTCTCAAGCTCAATTAATGCTTAAGAATTTTTAATAAGAAGTAGATCAAATTCAAGAGAAGTGATGGGGGACATAGTCCATTTGCTGAGAACTGACAAAAAATACACCCATTTCCACAGTCTGAAGAATTCAAATTTTCAACTAGCTTGACTCCATTAGAAACTGTCAGAATGAAAATTCTATCTTTAATAAAATATCATGTTTTCCTTCATTTTTGGTTTCAAATGGAAGAGGTTTTCTTCTTTCTTACTAGATTTTCAGCTGACCGGTTTAACTGGTCTTTTCTGTTAACAGAGGTCTGCTGATTTAAGCAGAGTAAGATGCAAATAAGCAAATCAAAAACTCGAGGAAATAAATTTAAGCAAATAAGAAATGAAAATAAAAAACAAATTGCTTGCATCATGTGATTAAAGAAGTAAGAACAGAAAGACAAAATAAACAGGCAAAACCACCCTTACCAAACTTGTATTTTTGGGAAAGACTCACCAGGCACTGGGAATATTTATAGGAAAAATGCTATGTACTTTGTCCAGACTCTCTGTTGATAGGCAACCTACACAATCTTTTGAAAATACAGTGCAAAAACAACCCCCCCCCAAGCCCCCCTTTGATTAGCTAACCATCTATACATCACTGGCCACTGTCAATGAGATCATGGTGGTTTTGGCTGCACGGTCAACTAAGATTATTCTTGGAACCCTGCCATTAAAACTGGTGTGCTGGACATGAATCAAAAAGGACAAAGCACTTGTTTCCTGTTTCTACAGTCCTAAATCTGCTGTAGGTATTTTTCTCTCTAAAACTTTCTGAAAGACAAAAGTAGCCCCACAGACAAAATCAGGAGAACATAAGAGCTTGACTCCTATCATCATCTTGGGAAACTGATGCAGAGAAAGGGCAGGTCAAGTTTTGACAAATGAAAGTGGGTAACATCAGTGACTCGGAGCCGCTGGTGAAACACAGAAACTACACTGATCTTCAGAAACGATACTGTAATCTCAAATGCCTATCTAAGGATTTTTATTCAGCTGAACTGTGGAAATGGAGCCATAACTACATGATTCAATTCTTTAAGAATCAGATAAGATTTTCTGCCAGACACTTTACAGGGCACAGACCTTCAGTGAAACGACTATTTCGCACTCTAGGACTAACAATTTCCATTAGCAAAAGATTCTCTTTAAAGGATAAATGGATAACTCTGTAATGGATAATAGAGCAAAAACTCATGTTCTTGATACATCCTTTATCTTACCACAGCATTAGCAGGGCATCAACAGGAATATGCCAGGCTAGGCTCTGCCAAGCAGTCACATGCTTCTGGTCAAGGGCAGGGTGACTGTGTCTTTCTCTTCAGAGTGATAGTTCTTTCCTTCCTAATCAGCCAAGGCTGCAGATAATCCAGGGAAGTTGTGTTTGGTGAGATCAGTGTATTAAACAGCAAGCAGAGCCCTACTACAGAAGCATGCCAAGATCCAGTAGGCATGTGCTACCACAAAGCAGGACAAGACAACACCCTGTGCCACCTGCGTCATGCACAGCACAAAGTTTTACCAGTGCAGTGACAATTTATCCACCATTTCCAGGTATCCCATTGAAACTAATGCTTCTACCAGATCACTGGACATCTTAACACCTGTAGCAAAGCCTTTTCTTTCAATCCAAGCAGAATTTCCAGGTGTTAAAGAGGACACATCCAGTGAAAACTAGACACATGACGACTTTAATGGTGCCATGGAAGAAGCACTTTTTGACTAGCATAGAATAAACTATCCATGGGAAAAAGAAGTTTCATTGTACATTGAGTTTTCCCAAGGCTGTTTGTATGTTTTACAAAGTCGAATGAATATGTTTCTCTTACAGGAGCAGTAGATTGTTACTAGTATCTTTAAAGGCATTATTTTGCATTGTTTTAGTTATATTTTATGGAAAAATATAAAATACTGAGTGTATGCAAAATAGCCTCAAAACCCGTCACCATTAATGCTGAGCCTTAAAATGTAAATTCCTCTGGTAAAGCATGAAAATCCTCATTTTAGGAATCCTTACCCCTATTATCCCACTAATACGAGCAGAGCCTGAACACTACTGACTGCTGGACATAAAGCCTTCAGCCCAATCTCCGAGTCTATCCTTTGGTACAACTCCAAAAGAGTGCAGCTTCCCAAGAAACCACTGAATCAAAAGGATGAGATTTCACCAAGCATTAGTAGAGGTTTGTCCTATCACTTTTCTATAAAACACACCAAACCCCTGTGTCCCCCATTTGTATGCATACAATATGGGATAAATGTTATCCATGAAAGAATAGAAATACTGATTTTATTTTTATAATATCCTTTTTAGAATTTTGTACTATACGCTGTGAAAAGCAGCTGTTTGTGAATCGGAATTTTTCCCTACAAAGAGTTTATCTGAATTCCTGCCGAATGCTTCATACTGCTGAGTCATTTCCCAAGAGCTCAGACTATCGTTGAAGTTTAATTAGTAGAAAGCATTTGTGTTTCAGTGTCCAGAGCACACTTTTTCACCACCTGAGCTCTGAGGTCATCTGAACAGACAATACATCAGCTCTCTGGACCATGATCTTGAGTGCAGCCACTCATTCTCTCTCTCCACTGATGAAATTAGGCTTATGCTATAGCCTCAACTCAATAATAAAGTTCTCAGAAGAAAAATATATTTTAGATAATTTCTAAAATTTCCTTGGTTTTCGAAACCTTCTTTAGCCCTGCTTAGCTTTAGGCTGATATTTCTGTACCTGGGCAGTACTGAGCATCTTCCTGAAAGAGTTCTCTAAATGCTGACAGAACATCCAATTTTAACACCTATGGTCACTGCACTGCATTAATAACCCCTGGAAACATCTTACATAAGGAAACTCACTCCTTCTCTCCACAGGGCTCACCAGAAACCCCCCTCACAGCCTGCAAGAAACCCACTGATACCTGAGGTGGGTTCCTAACACACCTAAATCCTACCCATCGTGGTCCACAGCTGCAGGAGTTCACAGGACTGGTTTGAAACATTACATTCCTTGAATGTCTCACAGGTGGGCTCATGTGAAAGGGGACTAGAGGGTCTGTATTTGCATGGAAAGAACTATTTCCCTCTGGAGGTGACAGCTGGTGATGGGCAAAAAGGCAAAGCAGCTACAATACGGATCGGGAGAGGTATATAGGGCTGCAGGTGTGCCCCAGCAGCAGCTCAGCACAGGCCAATGTTAGTGGAAAGGACAGTAAAATTCACATAAATGTGTGCCAGGCAAGAGAGAACTTCAGCACACTCCAGGTCAGAGGGAGCACAGGCAGGAGGGCTGGGGGCAGTGCAGTGACTAGTGGCGAAACCCAGCTGTCACCCAACCTGGCTCCACAATTTGTCACACAGATGTCATTCCTTGGGTCAGAAAACACAGAACAAGATGCACAGAGAAGTATCGTGACAGCTGGCTGCAATGTCTGCAGAAAACATCAAGTAGAGAAAAAACATTTCTACTAGCAATCTTCCAAAATCGTGGAGGATCTTGGTCTCTGGCTCAGGCTGACTCCCATGGCTGCTAACAAGAGACGGATGCAGACTCTTCCTCCAGTACATCAGTAGAGAATTGCTTCAGAGAAGCTGGCTTTTACTCCCCTGATCTTTTTTTCCTTTCTGTCTTCCCCAGGCAAAACAAACTGCTGCATTTGTAGCTACAAGGAGGTGCAGGACAGCTCACATGGGTGAGCCAATATGCATAAGCAAACTTCAACAGTGCATTTGGCGTGGGGGATGACTGTTCACAAGTATGAAGCCTGTGGAGTTGGGTGTGCTTGGCCAAACTTGAGCTTAATGAACTCTAACTTAATCTAATTTCATTAAAGTAAAATTTAGAAGTGCTTCCCCGGTTGAAAACTTATCTTCTCCTTTGGTTCCATTAAAAAAACCCCACGTTCTAATTCAAGATGAATGTAAAATTAGAAGTAAAAAAAAAAAATTTAAAATTTTAGGATGGTCAATGTATAATTAAAATCAAAACAAAAAGCAGCAAAATTTTGCAGAAAGTTCAAGCTCAAAATAAAATATTCTAGACCTGAAAAAAATTACTAATTTGTTTTTGTGTCTTTTTCGGAGACCTGTTTGGCAAAGAAGACATTTCACAGATCCCTCTTATGGAAATCCAACTCCATATTCTCACTTCAGGACTTGATACTGGCTCCATGTTTAATGGCTAAAGCCTTTCATATCCTTTCACATTTGTCTTTGAAAGAGGCTCTTGTGAACAGGAAACTGTGTTGTGACACCAGGCTCCCGTGCTCTTTAAAACAGCTCAAGCTCTGTAAAACGGCCTCTCTCAATTCGCTTTCTCAGTTGGCTCAAGACATCTCCTGCATGTTGTTTCTACAGCAGTAACCTAAGGCTTCAGAAAATGCCGTAGCAAGTGGTTAAAGTTAAGTAGGCACCCAGAAAGAGGAAATATTTTAGTCTTACCGACCTAATGCACCTTTCCTTTACCCCAACATTCATAATCAGAATTTAGGATTTTTTGTGCAGGTCCATGGTTCATACCCAGACACTTCTCAAGGGTAGAATATTACCATTTCTTAATATACAGCATCATTTAACATCTGCTGCATTTTACTGACTGAGTCATCTAGGAAGCACAGGTGCTCTGGAGATCATGGAGATATATAGGGGCTCCTTATGTCTCTGAGTGCATCTTCTACCTCTCTTTCACAACTGTTTTAACTTGTCATTCAAGTAATGATGTTTTCATAATTACTTCAAAGTACTAATCTCACTTGGTGCATGCTTGTGCCCTCCTGTGTAAGGGGTAATTTTGAATAACTATACTGTCCTAGAAAACACCAAACCAAAACCTCAAGTCACCAGCAGAATCCGAGAAATATTGAAAGAAATAATGTGGCAACAAGGTAATACGAGTGTGAAACAGAATATTTTTCTATTACCACTTATTACTGTAAAATAAATATGGTGCTTCCCTCTCTTCTTTCCAAATAAAGAGTAATGCACTCAGCAGCACTGAGCTCAAAACAGCCTCTATCCAAAGAGATAAAGTATTCACTGCTTTGCAACACCTTTGGTGTACTGGAATTACTCAAGATTTGCACACAGGTACCAGGAGGCAGAATCTGGCCAAATCACTTTTAAAAGACTGAACTGCTTGAGATATTAAGACCTGAGAACCTACCTCTTAATACGCCATTGCTCTAATTTCTCTTCTTAAAGCATTTGCACCATTAATCAGAGGTGATCACTGAGCTCCATCCTGCACCTTTAATTAAAGTCTGTTTCTGAAAGCTCTGTCTAGAGAGGCTAATCCCTCTCTACTCAGCTGATAGACATGCACAGCAGGACAAAGAGGCAGATACACATTTGAAGAGGTGAACAAGTCCAACTTGGGCATCCCAAAATATCACAAAACATTTACTAATAGCGAAGCCAACTACTTCAAATGAAAATTGTGAACACTCAGTAAAGAAGTGGGGCAGAGAAGCACAAGCAGGGAAAAAGCATGAATGCAGATATGAAAATTAATCGTTCAACAGTAACTATATATTGTTCTTTGGTACTACCAGTATGGGCCCAGGTGCTGTCAGCCCTTGCCTAGAGTAAATGCTTCTGTTGGAGTAGATGCAGAGACCTGCAGAGCTTGCAAAGAAGAAAACTGGAAACTGTAGCAAGTCCTTCCTCAGAGATCAAAGGAGATGGGAAGGAAGGAGAGCTGGCACACCGAAACCAGCAAATATAGTCCTCTAAGCAGTAATGTGGTGGCTCATAGGATCCTCAAGAGCTAAGGAATAGTATCAGAGGGCTCATATTTTGCTGTAGTCATGGCAGATCAAGATTTCCACACCATTAAGACAACTCTGCAGCCTTTACTCCTGATACATTGCCACTTCATTCTACTCTGTCAGCACAGCAGGACACCATCTTATAGTATCAGATTTGCCTTATGCTTCATCTGCTCTCAGCATCTGTCCTATCTTCCACCTCCCAGAATGACCACAAGGTCCTCACTCCTTTTCTTGCTGTAAATTTCTCTCCTCTGAAGCATCAATGGGAAACTGCCTGTCTGTGATGACAGGTGCCAGCAGGTGCAAGTGACTGCAGTCACTGATGCCTTCTTAACTTGTTAATGTGGATAAGTATTTGTCCCAACTCCAAATGTAGATGTAAATGTACATGGCTGACTGTTGGCCTTGCCCTTTCAGCACGCCCCACCCTGAGCAAGCCTGACAAACTTTTACCATCTCTTTTCTCAGCCCCAAGGACAGTCTGTTCATGCATCTGGCTCTGAGTCACAGAATCAGCAGGCTTCTAAAATACAAGAAGATAACAGTAACAGAACAGAGGTGTCTCTGCAGGAAAGGATTTGTGGTCTCAGGGCATATGTTTGTGGAGAATTTACTGTGTGGGCTTAGAGACTGCTCAGACTGACTGAGCTGCAGCTCCCGCAGAGACCAAAGCATGGAAAAGGACACATGTAACCCAAAACTCTCCAAACTCACAGTCAAGAAGCAAACATGGGCCAAAGCGTGGAGACAGAGAGATGACCTAAGTGACTGTGATTGGTATTTCATTGTGAAGAGCCAAAGCCTGCAATCTGCAACAAGGAGAATGGGATGTGATGTTCCCATATAGGAGTTTAGGATGGGATTAATACAATAGACATATGGAGGGAAGGTCAACTGAGGAATACAGGGGAATTTTCCAAGTCACTATTTTCAAGTGAAAACCAATGAGATTGGTAGCAGGGAAGTCAGTACTTAATAGGATCATGTTAGAAATGTGAGACTAGGAAAGCCAAGAGGAAACCCTCTCTGCAACTGCTCTGGTATCCACTGCAGGTCAGCAGAGACAGCACACAGCAGCCAAGGGGTGCGGGAGTGCCACAGAAACGAACCTGCATTGGCAGGACTCGTGGGTGCTTTCTGTGATGAAAGGTTAGTATTAAGATTGAATGGTATCAAGCAAAGAGGGTGCTAACCTCCCTGTGTTCACAGCTGACAGTTCAGAAGAGCTTCAAGATAAGTGAAAAAAACAGAGAAGGCACTTGGCTCAGAGGTCTCATTACTGGCTCCAGCATATAGTGTAAAAGAAAATATAATTCTTTTTCTTACTCCCTAAATGTACATTCTCACTTCTCAGTTCTATGCCCCAATACTTATTACAAGAAGCTAAACCACACATTATATGCTGATGGCTGGTGTTTGCCTCCACTGCTGACATCTCTCCAGCATGTAAACATCTTCCTAACACAGACATATCTCTCATGTCTACATAATCTGGGTTCTCTGCAGGCCTGGGGGAATGGCTAAATATGTGACTCTGCAAATCCAACTCTGTTGGCATTTCTTATAGTTTAAAGAAACCCTAAAAAGTCAAAATACTAATTAAAAAAGTGAAATATAACAGCTTAGTGGCAATTACATTGATGTACACATACACAGTGTAGAGGGTATGGGAAGGAAGCGAGCTATGCAAAAATGTTAGTAAGTGATGCAATTTGTGACCTAGGCAACATCACTAAACTGAGAACAATGATTCTTGGACTGGCAATGGAGAGGGAAAATAGAGAGAGAGGCAGAAGGCTGGGTGATGCAATACTAGTTGTTGCTAACAAGAACTGATAAAATAATGAAGAAGAATAAGGAAGTGACACATTATGGGAGAGAATAAATGGGACGAAACCCAAAGAAGCTATAAGAGGAAACCAAAGTTGGACTTCAGGAAGAGATCACAGCACAATATAAACTTGCTTGAATTTCAGACCATGTAAAGAAGTAGGGAATTTTAACACACTATGTGTTTTGACACATGGTAACAAAAATATCTTTATTTTCTGCTAGCAGAGCTATAGAACAGTTTTGTGATACAGAAATAGTAGAATCTAATTACAAGAAAAGAGACTTGAGACGACTTACAAATTAAAGCAACAACTATCTGGTAATGCAGCACGTGGTAGTTTAGCGCTAGTAATGAACAAACACAGCAGCCAACATATTTAAAAGTGATTTGCCAAATACAACAAGTAAGCCTTTAATTCTAGTGATACTTACATGTGCAGGACTCTGACATGACAGAAGCTAATTTAACTCAACACGAACTTCACTTTTCTTGACATTAAGACTAGTTACTGATTTTAATGGTATATGACAAAAGATTAATATCTTCAGAGCATTTTTATTTGAATCACAGAAGTAACTTCCAGTCCATCTGCACCCAAGAGATAGCTCGGGTGTTAATTAAATTCATGACTGCTGCTTGTGCCAATCTAACTGGGAGCTCCACACCTATTTACTTCAACTGTCACCTCTTCTCCTTTAATTCCCCTCTCTCGCTGCCTGTTGTGGTGCAGCATGTGGCCTTGGCTCTTGGCACTTCAAGACGTCACCCAGAGGAGGCACATTCAACATTTCAAGCTGGGACTCCTTGCTGAGGAAAGGTTTCCCAGCCAAGCCAGCTCCCTGCCCCGCAGCCAGGGCTGCTCATCCTTCAGAAGCTCCCCCCATGCTGCCTGGCCCCCCAAGTACCACTTTGTTCAGCTCAATTAAACAGATCCTAGTCAACATGCCTTGGGAAAAGGACAAGCTTTCCCTTCCAGTGAATGACAGAGATAGAAGCTCCTGCATTTTTTATATTCGGGCTGGTTTCAGGACATATACTTGTATTTAGCTTGGTGATACCATGACAGGCACTAAATGATGTTTGGGGATTTTAGAAGCAGGAAACACTTGATTTCTCTTCATGATACCTTTTTTACAAAAAGTTACTAAGTGGTTCACCTAGATGAAACCAGAAACACCAGAATTCTTAGTTAATCTATTGACATATTGATAAAAGTGAAATAATAGATGATTTTTATAAAAGCAAATATTTACACTACTTCTGAATCCTCCCTAAGGTCTCCTCTTTGATGACACTTTCAGATTTTAAGCTCCATTTTACCAATAAAGGGTACTTTAAAATTTTTTAAATCAAATCCCAGCCATCCAAAAGGTTCCATTCAACAGGTGCATTGTGCTCAGCAATATGCCATATTGTAACCCTCCTGCTGTGGCACAGCAGCTCTGCCCTCATTTATTGTTCTCAGCCATGAGAACCTTCCTCCCTCCACATGACATGCTCGGGAGTCTGTTCTTCTTGACACTATTGCCCCAGAGGAAAAAAATTACAGGCATCGGCTTACAAGCTGGAAATTGTTTAAGTGTACTCCTCCTTGCAGAGCTGAGAGTGAGGAGCTGAAAGGTGATGTGCGTGAGACTTCCTTTGATAAGAGGCCAAGAAGTGACATGAACAAGATAATCAGGCCTTCAAACCAAGTGCGCACATCTGGGACTACTATCTCCAGCTTCCATCTGACAAGAGAATAATCCTGCTAATATGAGTCTTTCACACCAAGTTGAGTGCCCCAGCAAAAGAAAAAATTAAATGAGTTTGACTTCTGTTTAATTTTTATTCATGGCTGAAACACTGACTCATGTAGTGCAAGGAAGGGGGAGGGGATTTTGCACCAAGGGGTTTTCTCATGGATCGATTCAATCCCAGCTTGGTCACTCTGGGACTTCTTGCACTAAAACTCCAACTATAGAAATACTGGGGGGTAAAATGTTGGCCTCTCAGACACAACTGTGGAACTGCACAGAGAAGCCCTGCATACTGATCCCCAGCTTCCCATCACAAGGGAGAGCAGAGCTGTCCCATATGATGCAGGGTAATATTGCCCTCAACATCCTGTGTGGTGCAGGGTACCACATCCAGTGAAGATGCCACCAACAGCATGATATGACTCCTCCTGCCCAGTGTTATGTCCAGCATCCACAAGGGCGTCTCACCAGGCTCCTGCATGGTGGGCCCTAGGGGAGTGGTCAGCTATCTGACACGATAGAAGCAGCATATGAAGTATCTGCCTCCAGCTTGTATTGGCAGGAAAGGAGGGATCAGCCTTTGGAGCACAAATTGGGTTCTTCGGGAAATGTGCTAACTCTGAAAGAATAAGCAGCTCAGTGTCTGGCAGTTGATGTCAGCTGCTCCTGACTTCACTTCCCTCAGGTGTTTTATAGAGGTGAAGTATGAAAGGTGCTATTGTTCCATGAAGATCCCCACCAGATGCAGCTTCCTGTCTGTTTGGTCCTGTCCTTGCCTCCTTACCAATGGTGCCGAACCGCAACTTCGCAACCCAACTCTGCCAGTTATTGAGAAGATCAATTCCAGGTCATTCCTTGACTGACTGTTATTTAACTTCTGAATCCAACTAACCCTATCTGAGCACACAAGATCATGGGAGAAAAGCTGAATGCAGATCAGGCTTTAGCTCAGCCCATGTCTTTCAACTCTTTCCCTGATCTGGTTCTCCCTGCCTCCTCCACCTTTGTTTTTTCTTACCAGCCTGATGTGGATAAGAGAGAATATGCATTTTGCCTCCAGCAAGAGTTTTTTTAGTTTAGATCAGCTGCCTCTGACTAGAGTAAATGATTCTGGTACAAGAATGGGATGGAACGCACAGTAACTGAAATAAGAAAAACCTGATGGCAAATTTACTGTCTTCTTCAAGGACAGACTCTACCCTGACCCATTCTTGCCTGCAGCAGCTCTGGTGCTTGACATACTGCTGCTCTCCTGTAAAGAGCAAGACCATACATGCACCTACAGCTGCTCCAAAGGTTGATTTGGGGCTGAGGTACACAAATGTCTGTGCTGCTGGAGACAGCCATAGTTCTCCAGACTGACCCGGTGAAGAGGACAGCCCCGTAGGATGTCTCACAGTCTGGCAGGACACTTTGTGCCTGGCTGTGAACACCCAGCCAAGCCCCACATGGCAGCTGAAATCACCAACGTGCACTGCAGCCCTGCTGGAGGAAAGTCAGAATTTGGATGAAACCCATTAATACCAGCCCAGCAATTAACAACCCACAGCTCTAAGTACAAGAAAATCAACTACTGCACCACTTGAAGTGTAGCACATGTACATACATGAAAATACTAAAAGGGAGCTTCAAAAGACATGCCGGGGAGAGAGGGAGGAGGAGCTGGAGAGGCTGAGCACTGCCCAGAAAAGGAGCCTACAGCAGTTTTTGTCTCGTTGCTTTTGCCAGTTGCCTTTCATAAACAATGTTTGGGAGAAAAAGCCTCCACAAATGTCAACAATTGCAGTTTATTAGATGATCCATGACCTATTTTCAAACTGACTAAATTTCTTAATTATGTTTGCCTTCAGATGGTAAGAACTATACAAAAAATTGGTAGCTTTTGTGAAGTGAGCAAATTACTGGCTTCCAGAGCCTTCCTAACAGCTCAGTGACTTCTGGCACAAGCTCACTCGAGGAGGAGGATGGAAAAAAGAATACGTTTGTGAGAAAAAATGTCTTATCATCTGTTATGGCTATATTTCTCCAAAGCAAAGCAAACAGCCATGCTCAGGTGAAGCTCAGACACACGGAGCACACCTTCCTAGGACACTGAGGAGGGAGGGAATTCAGCTGGTTAACTTGTATAGACTAGCATTTAGAAAATTTTAACAATATTTTAAAATATGCTGGGAGAAGCACACCAATCTGTCTCCACTAGGCTAATGCTGGTTAGCGCAAGGTTCTGCCACCTTTCAAGGCTGGCACTCTGGGGATGTTCTTTCTCCTTGCAGCAGAGAATGCCTTTGCCAAGAGAAACTAAGCAATTTCTTGGAGAATCTGCTTCTGCAAGGAGTAACATGCTGCGGACCCAGTGACCAGTTATTTTTTAGGTCCGGGCAAGGCAGCGGCATCCTGCTCCTGATAAGTTCTATATACTTCTTGTTTTTTATTTTATTCAATGCAGACTTATTTTACAGGGTACAGAGAATTAGCAGAGTTAAGCTGCAAAATGTTGGTCACTGAAAGACTTCTTAAAAAAAAAGTTAAATAACTAAAAACTAATAAATATTCATGAGCTGACCTTTTGGCACTTACCTTACATTAGCATTTACCTTACACATTAAAGAATAGTAAAACATAAAACATAGCAATTAAGCAATTTAAACTATAGAAAGATGCACTGGACATATTTCAACTGACGATGGGAACAGCAATGTAACATACTTGCCTCTAAAATGTAATTTCATTTGCCACTCCATCTTATTGGGCTGATGTAAAAAAACATTAAAAAAGCTCCATTTGCAGTTTTTTCATTGAATCCAGAGCATGCAGTTAATTATTACTAGGAAGTTCACTGCATTCCTAAACTGCAGCTCATTCCCTGCCTCCAATGCTCCCTGCCTGGGCTGCTCAGCTCCTTCACATTCCAGCACTAAACTTTGCTAACATGTCCCCTGTCTGAATCTCCCCCTATGCTGGAGAGGAGTCTCATTCTCCCTCTTGAATAGGGAGTTCCTTCCCAATCCAATTTACAGCTGAATTTATGCTTCTAGATCTCCTCAAGTAAATTTTTTTTTCCTAGAAAGATAACATACACACAAAAAATGTCCATTAAAATTTGTGGATGAAAGATTTACAGGAGTTTTTTTAACACGCTGAAAATCCTACTTGCTGCATTCTAACCTTTCAGCATTTTAAAGGATCTTGTTGCAACCTGTTTGTGGTTCAACTCTGGTTCCTTGGCTTCTTCTTGTAGCTAATACATACAAAACATGAGACCAGTGACTAACTAGCACAGGAACAGGTATCTTCAGGGCACCAGTGCCCTATAGCCAAGCACCAGCCTTCAGAAACTGAGTCCCCCATGAGCAATCCATGCTAAGGAACTCTTAGGAGCCATATGGCATTAAGCTCTTCTCAAACCTGTTTCAGAAATGCACTGGTTTGGGAGGTGATGTGTAGACTGTTCCCTCAAAGCTTTTCTATCCCTCCTCCGTGCTCAGCTCTGCAGAGCTCATGGAGTTACCAAAGATAGGTCTGCAAACATGAATGGAAGAACGGCCAGGTTTCTCATTTCCATGGTGAACAGGGCATTTTTACCAGTTATATTTCCTTTTCTCTGCTCAATACATGGAAAACGACCTTTCCAGTAAAGCCTTTATTTGTGAAGGGTGGAGACATTTGTTTTTATAGTCCTTACAGAGACTATTTAAAAAACACAGCTTTCTTGCGTTATGTTGTGTAAATAGAGAGAAAGGATTCGCCTATCACTACTTGACTTCAGCTGTTAACAACTAATCCACACCTTCACCAAGCCTTTTGTGAAGAAAGGGATAAAAAATATTACTATCCAAACAACCACCTGATTACTATTTGAGCTCTTGTGTTCCACTAAGCTTGTGTTCACCTGCCTGAGAGGCCTCTCAGAGAGTATACGGGGGATCAAGGGATTTTTTTTAGGCATGTAACACTCCAAACTAGCCACAGAAACTATGTGTCTGCTTTGAAAGGAGAAAGCACAAAGCCGCTGGCAATGGCTCTGCTGATGTCCCTGCAGCTGCACCATGACGGATCACACCTTCTTTCCCAGCATGCCTCCTCAGTGAAACCCCTTTGCATAACCCATAAACCTATTCCAGTCAGAACTGATACACATTTTTGTTTATGACTGTGTATAATGATTAAAAAAAAAAAAAAAGAAACTGTTAGAAAAATTCAGTAATGCCGTTTGGGGCTGGGTACATAGTTCTGGGCAGTGCTTTCTGCTGCCCTAAAGGGACACCTGTCAGGAGCTGCTCCTCCAGCCATGGGTGCAGAAGTCACCCCAGTGCTGAGCATTACTTCAGATCTCTCACCGCATGAAATAATGTAAATTTACATAAAAATAGAGCTCAGAAATCTTCATAAATCTGCAGGGAAAGGACAAGTTTACCAGCAACTTTTGAGTGGAGTGTTAGAAGACCCCTGAAGAACGAAACCACATAAGTTCAACGCACATTCCAGGCAAGTCCACCCAGCCCTATGCATGTATACAGAACTGCTGCAAAGCAAGGAAGCACTAGAGCTTGAGCAGAGAATCTTCATACCATGTTTCATGAACAACAGGTGAAAGATTAAGGCCACCAAAACCCACCCAAATCTGTTCAGAGAAGAGCTGATTGGTTTGTAGCAAGGCAAAAGAAACTATTTTTTTTTTTTAATTCTGTAGGGAAGGTAAAACATCATTTTCCTCACTCTCAAATATGCCATCCTGATATAACTCCATTGATTTTGATGAGGCTTACAGGACTGTTAACGAAGAGAACATGGCATTTCTGATTCCAACAGTAAAGCTAACAGCTCTAAGAGTCTCAAATGCTGAAACAGGGTTATAAATGCCTGGGGCATATGGAATGATCTGGAACACCCATCCCAGCAAGATCCATCCCAAAAGTGCTTTTACAGTTCAAATCAGGATTTGCATGTGGTCTAGCCTACCTAGTCTGGCGCCCCATGAAGGCTGCACTCCCTGGTTCCCAGCCCCTGGCAGGCTGCAGGCTGCCAAATTCAGGTTTCATCGTCCCTGCATGGTGCTCGTTCCTTTTGGCAATACTTGTTTCTTTTGAAATGCATGTAGAATGAAATGTATGAAAAGAAGGGGGAAACCTAGGTATATAAGCTGTCTCTAATATTTCCATTAACTGGGCTTATCTAACATACACTTCGTTTGTTGGTCCAGACACACAGGGAAGATACAGAAATGTGCTTCTGCTCCCTAATAGCCACCACAGAGCCAGCACTGAGTTAATGTGATGGTCCCTCTAACCCCACATTACCCCTATTAAAAACCTGCCCTATCACAAGGACAGTGAAAACTTTTGGAGGCCATACATGTCTGCTCCATTAACCAGCACATGCCTTGGCCTGAGCTTCACAGGGAGCATGATGGAACTGACTTAAGACTCTACACCTAATGCTTGTGTGTCCTTGTGTACAGAAGAGGGAACAACACCTTTCATCATACTGTTATTTCCTCAGTATCTGTGTGCACTACCTCAACACCCTGATCATGTAGATAAGTAGTGGAAATGTCCCAAAACAGATGCAGCTTGAAGGACTTCCCTTGTTTGTATCGGGCTCTATTATTTGGTATAATATGAAAGTTGTATTGCATATTGTGGACAGCAGGCTGGTCTATTCACAAAAGCTCTTTCAAATCTGAAAAAAAGACATTTTTCAAACTGTCTTTAATTATCTGTAATATTTGCTCTATGAAGCAGCAAAACAGTACAGTAATGCTCCTACAGCCATCCTATGAAAAGGCTGAAGGCAACTTTACTCACATTGTGGAGACTCAAAACCAAAATGGGAGAAAACACTTTGGTTCTTCAATGCAAACGTTTTAGATAAAATATATCATTTTTCTTCAAATTATATCTTTGATCTCATGTCTTCAAATTCATACGGAAATCATATAAACAAAAATAAATCATGATCACTTTGAATGACAGCAAAATTGCACACTGAAAGCCTACAGCATCTCCATTTATTTCTAAATTCTGAGCCAATAGTCTTTAAAAGCAAGCTTACATTTTTTCAGAATTATGTAAATACGTAATTTGGAAGATTGCCACACTGAGGTCACCTGTGATGGAATTCACTGCATTGATATGGACTGCCTAAGAACTATTTATTTAGATCTACATATGATCCCAAAATAGACACCTCTATTGCAGTTTTAGAAAAAATGCCAAAGTGAATGAAAAAGAGATGTAGCTGATCCAGCACGCTCCAACACCTGCAGTCTCTTGTTGCCCCTCCTCCCAAATCTCTGTGCAGGAGCTTCTCCTGAGTTAAGAAAGGATATTTCAGTCCTTTTATTTTTGTTTCCTTGTGGATATTCCCAAATAGCAATTTCAATCACTGCCAAAATACAGAGGCCAGTTCTGTGTTCTGGACTGGTCTCCATCACTTTGAGGCTGAGTGTTGCCAGGAATACTCCACAGAGGCCACTGAATAAAGGTCATTGAGTAATAATTAATTGTTCTATTAAAATACAACATGCATAATCTGTTTCATTTTTAATTATCCAAGTACTAACCGTAAAATGACTGAAAGACCAATTATTTTCAATTACTTTGATACCCTAGAATCCTCCAGAAAAAAAAGACAATGAACTAAAAATTGATTAGCAAGAGAAAAGAATAAAGTTTAGATTCTATTGTTTGGTATAAAAAGAGAATTGTAATTACATGAATGAGTTTTAATTTGTACCATTTGCATAATAATTTAGGTGCATTAAGTTATTTTTTTACTGAATTTTATTATACTGTATTTTAAACCTTTAATGGAACTGCAGTGGAAAAAGTGATTGTTGGGATCATAAATAAGAGAAGGAATTCAATCTGGCATGATATCAATAAAAGTCTTAATCCAGCTCCCAATGAAAACAACAGGAGTTTTGGCATTTGCTATAATGGAAGCAGATCTGAGCCCAAATGTCTGCATTTTAGGACTTTGCACAATTTCCCCACAGCTTTCAACTTTAATGACAGCATTCACAAATTCTTTTTTTTTTTTTCCTTTGTGAATTCAGACTTGTACAGGAAATTATCAGCATGTTTCACCTGTGGATTTAAGCCCCACTAAGAAGGTAAAACATTAAGATCACAGGCCAAATACCATTCTCACATTCACAGATGCCAACATGAAGCAATCCCACCGGTTCTGATGAGGTTTACAGTACTCTGAAAACTGACACACGCATACATACTGAAAAATGACAAATGCTTACACTTTTCTTAGAGCAAAAAAAGCTTAAATTTCTAACATTGAATGTTTCTGGATTTATGATTTTTTCCCCAACTCCTTCATTTTAAGGAGTATTCATTTTCAGACATAAAGGTGAACCATTTCCAGCTGCAGATGCTGAATATGATAATTTTGCATTTATTGAAATGGGATTTTTTGTTTGTTGGGGGTTTTCAGTGTGATTTTTTTATCTCAAAGTAATTTTGTTCACTATTTTCTATCTATTTCAAGTGCCAAGTAATTATATAACAATACAAGCAATTTCTCACTCTACACTCTCTTTACAGAACTGGAAGTTGCATTGCCACATAAAATCCCAATATATGATTATGTATTACATAGACATACACACACAGATATCTATATAGATATGTGTGTATATATATATACATACACATGGATTGATGACAAACACATATAATAAATTGCAGTCATATCTTTCAAGCAGTGAGTAAATTCCTGTGTCCTTCACATGCAGGGAGACAAGTTCCCCAAATGCCATCCTGTATTCCTCCCTTCCCACTCTCCCCTTTCACATATTACCTCCTTTAATAAAGTGTAAACAGAAATCTTTACACTTTAAGAAACATTTTGCCAGATCCAGGACATCAGGTGTTTCTCACCCAAGAGGGCCAGGAGAGAATTCTGGGGCAGTCAGGAAAGGAAAACTTCAGTTTAAATAGGAGTGTCCAAGACCAGCAGCTTCCCGCAACAAACAGCCTTCTCCTTTCCCTCCCAGTCTCTCAGTTCTCACCTCGGGAGACTGCTTTGCTTCAGAATAGTTCCTGACTCTGCCCATGGTTCTTGTTTGAAGGAAGTCAGAATTAGACTGATTTGTCTCTAATAGAAAATGTACTTTATTTCTTTAGGAATATAAACCCAAAGGTCCTGGAGCCTCACCTTGCCAATGCTCCGCACATCACAACTCTCCTCCCTCCAGGGCCAGAATGCTGTTTCTTTCCCAGTTCATGAAGCAGCAAAAGTTTTCACTATGTTATTCAATACTACTTTTGTGAACCAGAGCAAAATACACTACTTGATTTCTTTTAAAGAGGCTTTATCATGACCCAGGGCTGGAAACATTTCATGCATGTGTTTGTACAAAGTAGTCCATCACAAACTTCAAAAGACTATCACTCAGAAAACTGTGTACCTAAAAACAGACAAGTCTTCACAGCAGTGTTATCTTTAAAGCCAAAGTAGCAGTTGTGCTACTCACTGTTCTGGTTCAGGCCTGAAAGACGCAAAATAAAGCTTTCATCCTTTTAAGCGGCTCCTCTTCTGTTTATACAGAGAAAAAACTTCCATAAATATCTTTAGTGTCTGCCCTGCTGCTCGCGTTTAATTAGCCTAATTATCAAATACCTCCTTAGGCAAAATTTTCACACAGTTGAAGTACATTCTAAGGGCCCAACATAATTTGTTTTTATAAAGGCAAAGTCCTGTTTTTCTGCCTGGACAAAATTTCTGGGAAGAGAAAGGAGACTTGTTCAAGAAAACCTAGAAGAGTGATAACTTCGTAGATAATTCTTACAGAATTCAAAAGCAAATGATAAGAATTTACTACCTATCTCATTTGCCAGTGCTTTCTGAGAGAGAGTGAAGACACTATTTAACATATTCCTTTTACAACTCCTGCATTTAAAATAATCAGCCAATTTCTACTACATAATGTATGGAATAGCATAAAAAAGGAGCTTAAGTGCAAGGTTTCTGCTACAAATAACTCGAGAACATAAGATCGGTTGTTGAGTAACAGATTTTTGGATCTAATAAAAAGGGGAAGCTTAGTCAAGTATGCTGTTCTTTTTCTCTCAGCAGCACAGAAAGGAAGTTCTTCATTCACCAAGACAGCACATCAATGAACTTAAATCCTAGGTTGGAGAAGACCATTGTTATGAATACAAAGAAGAAGACCTCCCAGACTGAACAAAGCACCCAATATTTTGACATATTAAGCCTTCACAGTCTTAATATTTTTCCTGAAAGTAAATCTCTCCTTTATAAACTTTTACCCATTATTGCAGTACCAAAATTAACATGCAAATAGGTAATGCCTCTGGGTTTAAACAGGAGTGCACCTCTCCAGTGTGCAAAGCTGTCAGTATTTCTATTTCAGCCTTAAACAACTCCACGTAAAATAAACTTCTGGGCTTATACAGACAGTGGTTGTTTAAGGTCTTGGGTCCCTTTTCTGGTGGAACAATTATAAATCATCAGACCTAGCTCACACCTTCCTGCCTGATCACTTCCCAAAGCCAAGAATGCATGGAATTGCATTTCCCCAAAACCCCCAACAACGCTGGCAATACATTACTCCTGCATGATCAAGCTGTTACTCGATGCAGCATAAACCAAGCTCTTTTACTGCCATATTCTTCAAAGCAGCAAGATTGCCGCTAGAGTGAGAAGTCAAGGAGTGTTTTCCCTCCAAGCAGCTCTCACCCACACTGCAGGACCGAAGGGCACCTACTTGATGAGCTTCCCCGAGCTGCCCCAGGCCATGACTGGTTCTGCAGGAACTTTCATCGTTTTCACTCATCATCTTGAGGTGAAAACACTTACTCATCAAAACAGCAAAATACAATTGATGAAAGAGTTCTCTATTAATAATTGAAAGCAGTACATGGCACACAATTAAAATCTGTACATAACTCCCTCTATTATGTTGTCCAAATAATCCTATTTCAATAGACAGAAGTTTTAAAAGGGACTTTATAGAGTAATTCTTTTTCTGTTTAATAGAAAGGGACTCCTGCTATGAAGGGGAATGTATTTTTGTCTGTTTTCTTCTACTTCTTTACATTTCAATACTGCCTGACACAGAGTCTTCATCCAATACTTTAGAGAGTGCAAAAGTAATGAAATAAGAAATATGTTTCCCTTGTTTGGGAACAAGAACAACCTGAGATATTTCTGTGGCACAAGGAATGAATCTTCTGCATGACAGCTGCACCATACAGAAGGTATAGTACAATTGATGTCTACTGTATTCCTTACAGAATACCTTACAAATTTAGTAACATATACTGCAAAGCAAACATAACACCGTATGAATCCAATCATGTCTGTAATTCAGGCAGTAAATCATCTGAACAGATGTTATATAATTAATTATGAGTATGCTTTTCCTCTGCATTTCTCTGAAGATCAAGGCTAAGACCCCAGTAAAAATGCTATCCAAAAGAGCATAGCCTCTATAAGCATTTATGGCCTACGGTACTGCCAAGGATAAAACAAAATTACTGAGCTGGTATTTATGAATAAACAGACCATAGATTTCGGGCCTCCCTAGTCACACAAAATTTTCAGACAGCGAACAAAACAATACACTGTGCAACCCTCAGGATGTGTGACTTGGGAAGCCATGGTGACTCTGATGCTGGAGCCTTAATGGAGACATGAGCCCTTCATGGGCTCATGTCCTGCCACAGCATTTCCAGGCACATGCTACAACACTGGCTGCAACTGTCAAGTGGAGAAGACAAGACAGGCAACTGGCTTAGTCTGAAAACCAAAGGACTCAGTGAGGTAAGGAGGTAAATCCTGATTCCATACCCTATGAACTATTAAATTATGAGAAGATAAATTCTTCTTGTTGTAGGCTAATCCTGTTGCTCTAAATCTTTTCAGTGCACTAAATGAGTTACATTAATGAAGAAAACCACGCATAATTTGTTATTTTGTAAGAAGAGAGCACTCTTCCCTCCCAGACAAAAACCTCCACCTTGTAATCCCCATTCACCTCCTCTCTCCAAGATTCGCCTTCTGTGGCTCTCCTGACCTGATGTCAGTGTAACCACCATACCAAGGCTACACCCAGAGCATCCAGTAGCATCCTGGTTAGAGCCAGTGTAGGTGAGCATACACCAAGATCTCCCACTCCCCTGGCTTCTAACTTCAAAATTATCATGAGAAGTACCTTTGGAGTCAGAAGTTGAGAATCTAAAACTTTATGGTGAGAAATTACAGAGAAATCCACAGGGCAGCAATATATCTTTCAAACAAAAGCCTAAGACACTCAATGAAGAACAATCAAGAAAAATTAAGAAAATCCCATGAGCAATGAGTGGCTTTTTTTTGTCAGTCTGATGAAAATAAATTCTAAAGCATGTAACTCGCTCCTTTGAGCTACCTGCAAACACAACACACTAACACGAGTTTTGTCATCAGCAATTCTTGCCGCTTCCTCTCAAAGAAAATCTGATAAAAGGTGCTTAGTGCATTATATGTAAACAGACTTGAAAAGAGAATTTTGCTAATAAAATCTGTACTGATTAATGCCCAGTTAAGATCCCAAAAGTAAGGTGTGCTTACAGACTGTTGCTCTCCCTCATTAGAGTGCATACCCTGCTCTTCTGTTACAAATACCTTCAGATACCAACATGGTAAAATATGGCACACAACAGACATTAATTTACAGCAAAGGATTAAGTTAGCTAATTCATCAGCGTTAACGTAGAGTCACTGACTTGTTGAAGTAGTTGCACATTTAGTCCATAAGCTTACCGTGAGAATGTGACCAACACCAGAGTTGTTTAACTGGTCCTTCAGAGCTCAGCAAACTGATCTTTATCATGCTCTTCACCAAGTCAAAGGAAAAATTCCCATTCTCAGGAACAGTGCAGGTTCCAGCCCATACCACAGTTCTTCCAGAGCTGCGGCAAACCTTTCCCGCCACATTTTTACAGTGTGTTCCTAATGTTTAACGAGGACTCTTGGCATTCAGACAGAAAACAGCTTTATCTGGTTTTGCTAAACTTCAGGTACTAGATTTTAGAAAGGCCAATATTTCTTTTTACGCCAGTGAGAATCTCTTGTGAGATTATTAAATCATATGCTTACTCATGGTGTGCAGTAATGTACACCTGGTAATTGCTGTACTGCTTCTGGAACAAAGTGTTGCTTAATGCAAACATGGCAGAATTAGGCCCCAGGACTCTATTAAAATGTGGCACAACTGTATGGCTTTCTCATAATAACACGTGATTTTAAAATGAAATTGAGGCAGGTTGGGAAATCTTATATTAATGCAATTAAACATTTACTCATTAAAGTGCCTTCATTTTTTGAACCCCAAAAATGAAAAAGTGATACCTGTGAAATCACAGAGCTCCAAGTGTCAGGGCATTCAGAAAACCAGTAAGTGTGCTTGCTTGCAAGCATTTTACACCATTAAAAAAGTGCTAATGTTGTCTCCCATACTCTCCTCTGGCTAAGGAATATGTTTTGAGATCCTGACCATGCCACGACTGCTTGATGGGCAAAGACCAGCTTGTAAGGAGGAGGAGATATACAGTCTTTGTGCAGGAGGCACCCATAGTCCTTTGGACAGTGATTTCCGCCAATAAAAACCTCCTGGAAACCTGAGCATCAATTTTACCAAGAAAGGGCAGAAAAATGCAAACTAGGAGTCTACAGTTACCCAAACGATTTTATAATAAAAAATGCCTGTTCTTAGAGTGAAAACAATATTCTACCTAAAAAAGGGAGAGAGATACTAAAAGGCCAATAATTCATATATTTCATAAATATGTTGCATGTGTGAAATCCAACAGACTAACACAGCGAGTCAAAACTTCTTGTGCATGAGTCAGGATTTGATTCATAATCTGATTTTTTAAGCCTGTTAATGCACTCATTACATACTCAGAGCCCTCCTAAATCATTCTCTGCTCATCGTAATTTGTGCTAAATGTTAGAACAAGGAAATGTGTGTATCTTTTAATAATAGCACAGTTTGTGTCATTGCCTTAAAAAGCAAGATTTTTAAATTATTCAAAAGAGAAATATATGTAGATATTGGTACATTCACAAATACATACAGAGAAAAATACACAGAGGAAATGCAAGCCTGTACACTATTCAGAACTGGGCCATCTGAACACCATGGAAAACAGGCTGAACTGAAGCTACAGTAAAACAACAAACCAAACTCTCTGTGAGCTACAGCTGCAGTCCTTTGTCCTCTGTATTTGGGTACACAGAAGGATCCTGCTGCAAGATTGTATCCATATCCAATGGGAAAGAGACAAACCCCAGGAGGGTGCACTAGGAATTAAGTTAGCAAGAGCTGTATTAGCACTGGCACTATCAGCAGAAGCATAGGAAGAAAGTTTAGGAAAGTATTGGGGAACTGAATACATGGGAAGGAGGTTCTCATTTTATTCTAACTGCAGTTAACTTGTGCATATCACCTACCCTGAGGAAAATCATAGTCAAGATAAGACACCCATATTTTTCTGTAAGGTCAGCTTAAAGGGCTCAGGTAGGAAAATTCTACAGACCTCAGGAAATTTGCAAGAGGATTATGGAAGTCCCTCATCTTCCTGATCCCATGACTTGAGTAACTAAAGTGAATTGTTTGAGCCAAATCAGAAAACATATCGTACTTTCCATAGTGAAAACAGCTGCAAATTCACCTGACATTGCATGTGATGTGGAAGAAAAAATACATAGCTCATCCTATAAAAAAGTTTTTGCATCATTTCTGAAGCACAGGTTCCATATAAAAATGGAAACGATCCACCTCAGATGGGTCAGACCTGGCTCCTGGTTGCCCTCTCTTCACACCATCCCTGAACTGTATCTGAGAAGAGAAGCACTGATAACAGCTATCAATCACAGATTATTTGAACTATGCTCAGCCCAAGGAAGCTGCATTCCAAAAAAGGACAAATCACACTTCAAAAGAAAAGGAGAGAGAGACCTTGTATTTCACAGCACAACAGGGACATCCTACTGCACATCCAGTCTGCAGCCAAAGCCTCAGTGACCATCAACCCCACTCCCCTGTCTCCTACCCATGCAATGAAGGTCTACCCCTCTTCCTTGAGGTAGAAGGTTAGAAGGTATATTCCATCAATGCAACTTTGAAAAGGTAATTGTTCCATGCAAAAGGATTATGCTTACTACATTTGTTTCCTTTCTTTTTCATGCACTGCCATTGCAATGTCACTTGAAGTGCATGTACCATCAGCAAACTGTGCTGTGCCTCTGATCTGTCCAACAACCTATGATGCAGGTATAAAATAAAATTAGGAAACACACAAAAATTCATTGATTCCCTCAAGAGATCACAAAAAAAACCCCTAGCAAAATAAACAAATAAGATTTCCAGGCTCTCAAATACCTTTCCTCCAGTAAGCTGCAGTACAGAACAGGACCCGGGCACTCTGTAGATTAAAGGTTTGTCATAGAAAAGTCCAAGTTCTCCCTATCCCAATGGCTTTTATTGGAGAGGCCAGACACCAAAACCTTCAAAACATCCCCATGAGTTTTCTGCGTTTTATGAGTACACCCATAGTGTCTGTGTCTATTACTTAGAAATGTAGCTGATGAAGCATTGCTAAAACATACCACATTGGCCAAGAGAAAAATCAGAGACAGCTCCGGCCCCAAGGTGTTTACATGCATTTGAGATGCTTAATGAAGCTGCCAGACAGTGCAGGAAACACTGACAGATGTTTCTGGTGGTGTAGCAAGAACTGTTAATCCGACAGGGAGACAAATACGTGAGATGTGGAAGACTAATGGTATTACTGTACAAGCAACTTCAGCATTTTAGGTATTCAAATCACTGCAAGTGTACAGCTCTTACCAAAATAATGATTCTCGTAAGAATAGATCTCAACAGAGGAAAATGCTAGAAAATCCCCAGGGAGGAAAAATCCATATGAAAGCAGGACAAACAACAGGGTCTAGACTTCTTACCAAAACCAGCCTGTCCTCTTAAAATGAATTGAAAATTGTAAAAATCAGTTTGCTATAATGAACTCCAGAACCACATGGGAAAGGAAGTCAAACCATTGACCTGGTCTTGCAAACCTCTTCCTACCCAAGCAATTAGAATAAAGTTAGTGAAATTGCTCCAGGAAGACAGGGTAGCTCACCCAGGGAAGAATTAGTAGTGTTGGTGCTCAAAGAGATGTTAGGAGTTTGCATGACAGTGTTTTCAGACCTGAAAATTTTTATAGTAAGCTTTGGTGTTCTCTGTGCTCTACAGAGAACTGACCTGTTTATACTCAAAAACTGTTCTACCACTTGCAACCAAACTACACCTATTCTAGTATTTTGGGAAAAAAACAGTGAATATGGTTGACAGCCACGTTGAATCACGCTAAATATCTGTGCAAATTTATCCTCATCAGCACTGTTTTAAATCATTTAATTGCAATAGTTTATTTGCCAACAGTTTCTCAGACCAATTTATTCTGAGAGCCAGCACTGGAGAGTTTGCTTTCTGCAATAAGGGGTAGTGGCAGGAATAGGTATAAGCTGCTAATATCTACAGGAAAACTGAAAGAGCTCCACCAAAAAATGCAATTAAACTAGTATTTACCTTTCACAACAGAGGTATTTACCTCTCACATGAAATTCAGCAAGAGTATAAACAATTTCAAGATACTTATACATGGAGGTAAAAGTTTTTTCATAGGACAGATTTCCTCTAATGCAAACTTACTAATATAAGAGTGACATTGCCTAATATCTACTGTTTTAATTTTGATAAAACTTGGATATTTTGTGTGCTCTTTCCACTAAAGTGGAAAGTAATGAAAGTAAAGTAATGAATAACTGTTCTCAAATTCCTAGTCCTAAGTGATATGACATTCTAGGAATTAGAGGGCGTACACAGACAGTGTTGCAACATTTACAACACAGGAGAAGAGTAGCTTTCTCTGCATACTGAAGTGGAAGAGATGGGAAATATCTTTACAAATGGGATATAAATTCAAAAAATACAAGAAAATAGCAAAAGATTTCCTCTAAACTCAAACACCCCAAAATGTCACCATAGCACTGCAAATTCACAGGCTCTAAGGCTTCACACCACAGACCACTCAAATCTCTTCAATACATTTAATGCCCCAAACCACACAGATTGTGCTGGGCAGGCTGTGGTCACACTAGCAAACAAATCCTGCTTACCTCCCCTGTGGGAACAGACCCATGGAGTCAGCAGGACACTCTACATGACTTCAGGCTTGTGAGAGCTGGTTGTTGTGAAGTGATGGCATTCATTGTAATGCGAGTGAACGTAGAGATGCATTTTAGAGCTAAACCACATAAGGCACACTATATGATGTAAGGTAACCAAAACGTCCTGCCAATGGATAGGAGACAGGTTGTTTGGGAAAAGAAAAGGCTAATGGAATTCTTGGCTGCGCTAAAAAAGAGCCCTTTATGTCACAGTACAAGCTCCAGTGAAACTGTATCTGGCCTTTTGGGGCTGTGATCCCACAGAGGCATACAACCCCCCCTGCTACACCACTCTGACTGTCTTCACCCACATGCTTGCCTTGGGACATCTTTCCTTGCAGCACCCCTCAATCTCTGTCTGCAGTTCCCAAAGTGGCAAAAGGAGAGCATCTTCAAAAGCTTGTTGGGTCCTTTGGGAAATTCCCACAGTAGCAAAAAGGAAACTAAGAAAAAACTGGATGCAGGTTTAACTACATTGATTCCTTTGGTTTCATTCCTGATTCCATCCGAAAGAGAATAGTGGTTTCATCCACTCCCTGAGACCAAGAGCCAACATAGAGTGCCACTGTCACCCCTTCTTATTTTCTGGCCCAGGGGCAGGACCTCTGCTGTTGGCAGCAAGCTGTCATCTTCCCACTGTTAGGGCTGAGGATCTGCTCAGAGCCATCACACAGATTTTAAACTCAGGCAGGCAATAATTTGTGTTTTCATTAACTTCACAGGTGCCAGTGTAGTTTTTATTTAAGCATTGAAAGAATACTCAGAGAAGACCTGAACACACCCATATGTATGGGAAGAAGGAACGACTGCTCCTAAAACCCTAAAAAGGGCTTGGAACATCTGAAGGGGACAGAGTCCCAGCAAGGAGGAGACAATCCCAACATCTGCACCTCTTGCACTTCCCTTTCAGCAATGCAGCACCAGCCCATTCCCCTGTTAAACTCATGCCTTGAATTAAACATTTTAGACAATTCAAGTATAAGCACAGAAAACCATTTTTTCTGCAAGATTATTATCAAGAGTTTTAGAGCTCATTTCATCTAGAGGTCTTTCCTGCCTGGAAAAGAAATACTTTTTACTTCTTCCCACAAACAGCTTGGATGTCTCTCTTTCTCCAGCCTTGCAGAGCATTTAACTCCCTATCCAAAGATAACTTTTTCACAGACAACCTTGGAGCCCCCACGAAGCAGGGGCCAACCAAGGTATTAAGAAAGCTTCCAAAGCAAAAGTTTGGTATTCTTTCAAGCCCCGCATTATGTTTAGTGCTCTTGCCTTTGAAAAATAAATTTTCCCAAGTCCTTCAACCATCTGGCATTTTGGGGGGACCTGCGTTATCTTTCTTCACATCAAGTAAATAACAATATGATGCAGACTACATGCATATGGTCTATGGATACAAACTCCTCCGAAAAGTAAAGGTATTAATGTAATGTAACAGGGAATGTAAGACAAAGTATAATGCTAAGTGAGATTATTATGTCTCCAGTGCTCTGACCCCAATTTCTGTTACTTAGTGACACACCTTTTTCAAGCAGATAAGAAAAAAGTCCCAACTGAGCACCCTCCTACAAGCATGTGATCACAACCTTTCAGACAAAAGCACGTTTATTGTCAGATCCTGGAGAAACTTATAGTTCATCTGTGGTTTTGTTGCTGTGACTACGCAGACAAAGACTTGAGCTCCTTTTTCTGCAAGTTCAGCCTGTAGCTCAGGGCATTCAACGCGTTAATTCTGTTGGGGCCAGATGAGTGATACCCTGGAGCAGATATGATCTGGCTGCTACCGATGAAAGACTCATTAAAATTTTCTTGCTGCGAACGCACAAGTGCAAGAACAATTTTGAGTGACCTTATACCTCTGCAAATGGCCAACGGCCAAACTCCTACCGCTGTGCATGACCCTTGCACCAGAGCTAGAGAAAACAAATTTAACAAGACCATAGCTGCAAGGGAATACGCCTGAAACTTTAAAATCTTCCCAATGTTTCCCTCACTGTGAGGCAGAGGGATTTGCTTTCACGCAGAACAAGCCTCCGCTTCATCCGCCTTGTATCAGATAACCTTTACATCCCGACTCCCGGAGTTTTGTCTTCTCCGGGAGCTGTGAAAATTCCTCCCGAGCAGTGGCTGCGGTCAAAGATCGCATTTACAAGCGGAGCGCGATGCTGCGGGTAACCACAGTAACGGGGCGCCCCCTCCCCCGAGCGCCCCGGGCCCTCCGGTTGATGAGTAACTGCGGGACAATGGCTGCACCCAGCGCCGCCGCAGGTCCCTAACGCAGCCGGCCGGGAACGGGGCAGGAGAAGCTGCAGAGTGAAACTAACCCCAGGCAAGGGGGACCAGGGAAGTCTGCAAGCCGAAGTGGCAGCTGGACAGACACCGGTAGCTGATGGGAGCCATCATAAAGGGAATATTAAAGCAAATTTTGCCAAATGCTTTCCTTATTCTTCCTAAAGAATTTTCGAATGAGCATTTACAGCATTTTCTCATGTGGAGAATAACATGTAAGAACTCTGAATTGGATCCAGATTTTGGTCCTCTAACTTTCAAGAAGCCTTTCAAGAAGAAAGGAGAAACAAAAAAATTGTTCAAAACATTGTGTCAATTTTCAATTCATCTGTAGCAACTCCTTTTCTAAGTCTAAGACCAAGTCCAGCAGCGTTGTGTTGCTTTAAACACATTTCAATTAGCCCACTATTTCTTAAATATTTTAAATCAGCTGCTGTGAAAGGAAAAACTTTTCTATGAAAGTAGTAACCCAGCACCTGCTGCAGCATCCCAAGAGGAAGAAAAGGCAGACACAGGGCAAACATGGCTGTGTGCTGAAATGACAAAACCTGTCTCCTGGTACCTTGCAAACTTGGCAACTCTCTGTGGATTTTCCTCACCTGATGAGATCCTGCGGACTTGCTCCAGGCTACAGCCTGACATCCAGTCAAGGATGCTCAACCCGCAGACTCGAGGTGGTGCACATATTCTCCTCCTGGCTGCTGTGGCAGCACAGGCACATGGCAGTGCCGGGATCCGTGAGGTGAAAGGGCAGGGGCTGCCAACCCCTCTGTACGTATTTCAGGGGTTCCTGGTCTCAGCTGCCCTGGCTCTGTCCTGAGGACTGGCTGACAGTGTTTAGAGTGCAGCCCCTGCACAAGTTTCATCTGGGATACCAGTTCATGCACTCCCAGGCAACTGCACTAAGCACATCAAAGTGGATTAAATGGAAATGATCAGCAGATCTGCTTCAAAAGCACACTTGTGATCTGATCTAAAATGCTAACATAGATCCACTCGTGGTGAGACAGAATCAAACTACACTGCAGCTTTGCCCAACTCCCCAGACACCCCGATATGATACAAAAAAAACCAGCTCCTGTTTCTCACTTGCATTTTCCCATACCCATAAACCCTGAAGTCACTAGTTTGGAACTGATGAACTCTCTTGCAGAGGATGAAAGTAAAATAAATGGCTCCCAGGTCCTGCTCCTTTCAAGTCGATTGCAGAAGTCCCTTTGACTTCAGAGAAAACAATAAGAACAATAATAGGTTCTCATTAGGCCTCATTCCCAGCAGGGCTTTGGGTACTTCCAGAAATAACAAGATCTTCCTAAAGGTCTCTTTCTTTGTCTCTTACTTTAATCCCGACAGGATTGGAATTTGGGGTTTTGTTGCAGAGTAGGCATTGAAATCTAGTGCAGCTCACATCAACACCTCTCATTCTGCCACTGTCTCCAAGTATTTCAGGATTAGACCTTTCTTGTTGGGCAGCCAGGTAAATAAGTGGGTTTCTAACAGATGGCTCTGGGTTAGCCACAAGTTTAGCTTTCATCTAGTTAATATTCCTTACATGTGCATGTGTTATGAAAGAATTGAAAGTAGGTATATGGAATTAAGCACATCCGGACACTCCAAGCACTGAAAGATATAATTGCCCAGGGCCTTCTACAACTTCATCCCAGCCACTGTACATATTCTACCCCTAGCTTAATTATCTTTCAATCTTTTTCCAAAATATCTAGTAAAGACCGTATCCTAGAAATATGAGTCTCTTCATCTTATTTTGGTAAGGCAAAAATACAGCACAGATATAACATCTCTCAATTAAACAATCCTGATTCAATGCTGTATTTCTAGATTTAGTGTAAAAATGATTTGTTCATATTCTCCATTCTCTCTTTTATATCTGTATGCAATTCTGTCCAGGGCCAAACATGCTGATCATACATTTGGATCTTCCTGTTACAGAGGTAACAGTCCCAAACTCCTTTAGGTCTTTTTAAGCAAAAGACCAAACTTCTAGGAGGAACGATTTCCCAGGCTGTGCTTTTCAAGCCTGCTCAGAGCCAGTCATTTGGGGCTCAATTTGAGTGTCTTCCTCAAATCTTTTCCTATTAATCTAGGGAACCAAGCTGTGATCCCGGTTTAGACCTAAGAACCTGGTGCCTTGCAAAAGCAAAAAATTGGATCGTAATTCCATTGAGCCATTTCTTGTAGAAAGTAATTAAAAGAAGCATTGATACACAAACAGCACTCCAGAGTCCTATTGTTTTACAAGTGACAGAAATCTGCATTTAGACAATGAAATAGGCTCTTCAATTTAAAGGGTCCCTTACTTAAAAAAGGGACTACAAAGGTGCATCTTGCAGCCTACTTTTCCTAAGGAATGTCTATGAGGAAGTTTCAATCACTATGACAACCTCTTTTTAATGCCAATGCTTTTCTAGCCCAGACAACTCTTTCCTGAGAAAGGGCATGTTTTAAGGCTCTGCCAAAACTGTGGTTAAAAGCCTTACTGACAAGAAAATAATCTATGAGGTTACCATTTGGCAAACATAAGTTTTTGAAAAGAATCGGGAATTTTACATTAAAGCTGGCCAAAGGATTGCTGCTGTAAGGGGAGAAAAGGAGAGAATAAGAAAAGAAAAAGTCCAAACCAATCAGCCATAAGCATCATTTGTGTAAAACATGCATGTTCTGGGATCTAACAGTTCTGGTACCTCATGAGTTTGTAAACCTATAGAGTTGCATTTTACAGGGACAGATAAGGAGAAAATTACATACCTCTCCAAATTTGCATTTTTATTTCAGTCCACAGTGAGGATTCTTTAACATTTGTCAGTCTTTATCCGGCCAAGTCTCTGCTACATCTCCATCGACAAAGCCACATGCAATCATTTCTTGCCACTTGTATTTACAAAGCATTTCTTGTACTATATTGCCATCTCTCTCTAGAATAAGCAAATAAAGGGTTTCCCTTTCATTAAAGATTTGATGCTATTCCATAAGAATTACCTCATGGGGAATAAGATAAAAGAGACTCTTCAATATTCACAGCGCAGTTCTAACCCAGTGTCAATTCAGAGGCACATTAGCTCAGCCCCAGTAAGAGCTCTGCATTCCTGCGGGACGGTTTGTAGCTCAGCGGCCACTCTGTTTTCCCTTTCAGTGAGGATTTGCACCCACCTAGGTTCGAGCGAGCCCGTTTTCTGCTCTGATTTCTGACCTGTTACTACTTTCAGAGGGAAATAAATCCACACAAGTTATGTGGCACAGCTGAAACAGTAAATCACAGTAAATAAGTGGCAGATGCTGGAGTGCAAAAATGAGGATTTTGGAGACTCATCCTGTACAAATAAATGATCACACTACCCAGAGCTTGCACGGAGCCTGCTGCAGGGGTGGCGGATCAGCACAGGAAGAAACAGGCTGAGAGAAGTTTTGCAATCACAGCCAGCTCAAAAGCCTGAGCAGCTGTTGCTATTGAATCTGAGGGATGGAAAGGCTCCATGCACACCCAACAACCGTCGCAGCTGATGGTCTGAAAAAAGTGTTGGAAGAATTGTTTCCTTTTACCACAGTGGTGTTCCTCACGTATGTAGGTAGGCACACAAAAAAGAGGGCTTCAATGCTACACAGTAACAATACTACGTTATACAATATACAGTAATTAAAAGAAAGGAGCTAATTTAATGTTAGACATGTCTGAGTAGAATATAGTCCTGCAGGGTAGCCTTTGACTTGCTAAGAGTGCAACTACTGTACTGAGACAGAAGCAGCACATATAAGAGAAAGAGATGTTACCAAAACCCTACAACAATTAGTGATTGGGGAGATACCTCTGTTTCTGAAAGAATCACATAAACCTGCTTATCTCTGCCTTTAACTCACCAGGATCTGCTGCTTCAGAAAGCCATTGAAGGAGTCAAACTAACATGAGATCTTGTCTCATGCTACTGCCACTATTTATGGGCTAAAAGATTGGAACAATAGTGGATCTCTCAATATTTCTGCCTCAAAAACAGTGGCAGTGATATATGGAGATGGGGTTACACACAGACACACTGTAAACATGACAAATATACCAATATAAAGCTATTTCTAGACCTCTCAGAGTTCCAGCCACCAAGTAACTGGTAATACTTGTGTCTCTGCCATTCTATCATCAGAGAAAAAGAAATTAAGCTTTGAAATGTTCAGCCAAGGGATCTGAAGAATTTTTTATAAAGCATTTATGAATGTCTACACATTTGGCTAATGAAAATAAGCTTTGTCAGAAAAATTACATCAATAAGGGGACAGGAAGCCAGATGTCACTTCAAGACACGACATGCAGTTAAGGCTGCGTGTCCCCAGCCCCCCCCCCGACTGAGCAAAAAGGACCTCTGGTGAGGACCTTTGGCAGTGGGCAGGACATGCCGACAGGGTAAGACTGGTAATGCTTCTCTCCACGAGAGCGACAAATTCCTTTCCCAAACTGCAGCCTCCTGCTCTGAGGGCAGCAGAGCTATGTGAGCATACATTTAGCCTTGGGCTATCTATAGCTTCTCTACATAGATGACATTGTCTCTCAGCTAAGACAAAGGCTGGTTCTTGTCTAGTCCTTCGGTACAGATGCTGGCCAAGCTCAGAGTAGCTTGAGCAGTGACGAACTCATGCATCCGTCAAAGTCAACAGAGGCACAGGTGCAGATAGTCAGGCTCAGCCTCAGCAATCTGCTGACAGTGACTGAAAAAATCACCCCAGAAGGTAACACTTCCCAGGCTAAAGCTGAAGACACAGGTCAATCAATCTACAGAAGAGGTGAAAAGGCAAAAGAAGCTGAAAGTCATGATTTTTGCTGTCAAGTGCCACTGGCCAGGTTACTTGTTCTGTTATGACTTCTGTCAGGATACTGTAACCACAGAACATCAAGCTCCACCAGCAACAGGGTGTGCAGCTGTCCAGCTGATCCTCTCAGTATCCTCCAGGAGCAGATGAGAAAGCTGTCATCAAATACTCGGGACAGCTGCTGGCAATGTATGGCTGGGGAACTGATGGAAAACCCTTCAGTCTCTACTGCTCTGCCCTCTTACAGGCACCACTTAGACATTTCTCACCACAAGGTACAAAAGTCCAAGAGGTTTCAACATCTTCCAGTTTCCTGGAGGATGATCTCAACCCCTCCAGGAGCTGACAGTGAAGAACAGTTCCTGGTTCTGCTGGTATCTCTGCTTCTTCTGTCTCCAGGAGTTTGGCATTCTACAAAAGTTCCTCCTGAAATGATCTAAAATCCAGATGTTGCAGATATTGGCACCAAGGACATCGGTTATTCAGTGGTGGATGCTTTAAATGACGGCTTGAGAAACACTTGTCCAAACTTCAAACCCCCACTCAATTTGATAAGAAAAGGTTGGCCCCAATGCACTGAAGGCCCTCAGTTCCTCAATGCAACTGATGACATTTCAGGGTTTTCTGCTCCAGCAGAATTATAGCAGTGCCACATCTGAGATATCTTAACAGCAATGCAGGCTGTACAGAGAAGGAATGCGAAATGGACAGGACATCTCTCAGCAACAGTGAGGAGGGAACTGATGCCTGTGGAGACCTGTTCCCCGGACCTTAACCACAAAAGAGACTTTGCAGATTCCTCCATCACAGCTTGGCACTGCTTCGGAAAAGGTGCAGAGCCTCATCTAGTCTGCCCGGGCTTCAGAGTACTGCTCTATTTCAGTGACATATCAGCAGAGGTGGATGTCCAGTTCAGCACTGATGACCTAGGTGCCAGCCAGCCATATGGAGGGGTCAGCCAGCAGAATTTGATCAAAACCAAGTTTTGTTATTCAGGTAAAAATGGAAGTAGTCCACAAGACTATGGGACCTTTGCAGTAAAATCCCATTAAAGCTGGTAAGACCCAAATCACAGCACTGCCAGGTTCCTTCCTGGAGGCCTTTGGAGAGACACTGATAATTGGTTTTAATATCTGAGATGCTGATGTAAGAGAAGGTAGCTAGGCTGTAACCCTGGAGTGCAGAACTGGCTCTGCTCAGTCTTAAACAAAATAGGTTCCTTTTGTGAGCCCTGCCTGAGGTGGTCAGCCTCTAACAAAAGACCACTGACAGTCCTCTGGCATGAAATCAAGTAATTTGAACTTTCTGCAGCATTTGCAGTAACACAGTTCACTTAAAGCTGACACAGGCAGGAACTTTCCCGTAATCCTCATGTTAGTTCTTATGCTGGGTTAATAATTCTCTGCTCAATCATCTGTGACTGAGACACCACCAGTATGACTCCAGTTAAGCCTAAAAGTAGAGTCAAAAACATATACAGAACACTTGAAAAAAATAAATAAAGCAAATGCTGTATCATACTTGGAGGCAAAGCAGAGTTGCTGGCTTTTTTCATTTTATTATAGTGATTTATAATCCAAAGAGGGACCAAGATCAAGACCCTATGCCCTAAAAATAAAAACACAAGAAAAACAGTAAACTCCTTGCTTGTGATGTCCTTTGAACAATGCTGCTTAAGACTTTCTGCTTTCCATTTTTTGTCTTTTTTTTTTTTTTAATTAGTAAATAAAAATAAATTTAAATCTAATACATAAAACTAATATGCATCCAATGTTTTTACCATTTGGGTAAAGTTGTTCTCTGACAAGCTGGTGACAGGACCCTCATGAAAAGCTTCTCCTCCAGCATCATGAAGCTCCTAAAGCCCTGAACTCCATCTGCGATCTAGATAATATTCTCACTGTTTTGTTTTTTGGGGTTTTTTTTTGGGTTTTTTCTGAAACCTATAGAAATCTTCTTTCTTGACCTGATTTTGACTTATTAAAAAAAATTTGTACTGATTTTAGGAGGAAGAGGTCTTACTAAAAAAATAATAAAAACCCATAAATCTGGCCACTTCACTCACCTTGGTCTTTCTATCACCAAGGGCTGAGCAAGGGCTATAAGAACAGGCAGCCACACCTGTCCCACCTCAAAGTGAAATCCTGACCAGGTAGATACCATCGTTACAGGGATTTTCCTTAGCAATTCAAAGGCAATCCATACAGCAATTAAAGTGTCAAGTTCAGATGTGCTCACAATTAATGTGGTTATAATTGCAAAAGTACCCAGATAAATAAGCAAATAAATGAACTGGCCAATGAAGTGAAATGTTTAGCTCGAGTCAAGCTCTTTTCCTAGGGATGGGAGCCACAGTAGTCCCTTTGCAGCCGCCAGCATAGTGGTCACCTCAGCAGGTGTGATATGCACACTCTGCCTTAAGGTCAGCAGAGACTCTGACGCCAGAGGTATCTCCCACCCTCTCCTGGTTGTTTCCACAATCAGCAATTATCTGGAGATGGGCCCAAATGCAATCGAGAGCCAAACAGGGATGAACATCTTAATTCTGACAAGAAGCCCAGCCCAGGCCAAGTCTACCCTGTATCACCTACAGCACTGGGAGGACAGCAAGCCCTGCTCAGCACAACTCTGTGGCCTGCTTTTGTGTTGACAATCTGCAGGCTAAAATGCTGTCAACAAATACAAATAAAAATGTAAAAATACATTTCATGCACCTGGTTCTTTGTTCTTCTCTGAAATATATCACTAAGCTTTGCTCTGATGTGGATGAGAAGGCAATAGAGTTACTATTTGTGTATTGAAATGGGTATTAGCTGTATCCAAAACAGCTCAGCTGGAGGGATGAGCAAAGAGTAACAAAAAATTAGATGGGGCACTCTGCTGCTCTTCAAACAGTAGCCAACTGCAGCCGCTATCCAAGGATAACAATGTTCCTATATCCAAAGTTTTGCAAGTTTTGTAAAGGAGTTTTGAAGACAGCTATTTTTTTTTTTCCAGAAACAAACTAACAAAAAACAAAAAAACAAAGCTCGAAAAAAAGGAGAACACTGCAAACAGTTACCACTTCTGCAATTTGCTACTCCCCTGAACATAAATACACTCATATATAGTGGGATGCTTTCATTTACAACCTCTTGGGCAAGCCAGGCACATCTGGAGAAATCATCTTCACATTATATTCCAAGACTAGGAGCACTCCTTGTAGGAAGGGAAGACAGATGGCAAAGAGGAAGCATGACAAGGAAATATAAAATCACAGAAAGGAAAATAAAGAACAAATTATCCCTTCCCTCACAATATAAAAACTAAAGATCACCCAGTGAGATGATCAGGCAGCATGTTTCCACAGAAAACAATTTCTGCAAGTGTGTGCATTTGAGTGGGACTGCAATCAGGCATTGGGAAAAGCAGTGGAGAGATGAGGGAGCTGTGGATTGTAGCAATGACTTGCTCCATGGTGAGTCAACACCATGATTGAGGGAAACCTGTAGTCCAAAAAGCCCTTAAACATCTGCCTGGTGCAAGCTGGGACACTGGAAGGAGGGAAGGATCAGTCTGCACTTGTCCCGCTTCCAACACACTTTCCTTAGTATTTCTTGCTAAGAAGAGCCTCAGTGAGGATATTAGCTTGGACATCCCTTTGGCCTCACAGAATTTAGCAGGTCTGAGAAGCAATGCTTATGGCACTAAATAAAACAAGGCACCACAGACTTGCATAAATACATATATAACGCTGCCACGTAACACAGCAGTGTTAGCCCTGCACCTGCTGCATTTTTTGGCAGGTCCAGCAGCACCCTGTTGAGCTGGCTCACTTGCAGGGACTCATCTGGCCATGCTGGCATGAGACTGAGCAGAGGGAGCCATTCTGGCCCAGCCAGGCTCTGCCATTTAACCTGCAGGGCAGGCAAGCATACCTGTCTTGCTTAACGAGCCTCTGTAAATATTAACAGGGTAGGTCTTCTATAACTTTAAATTATTTAAACATGCAAAGCAGTGGTTAAAATCATCCAGACTCTTTTCTGCTGTGTACATGGCAGTTGGTCTCATTGATCTCACACATCAAAAAAAGGACCACTTAGGTAAATTGGAGGATATATCTTAATTACCGATATGCATGGCACTGTCCAGGCAGCCCAGCCAAGTCCCAGTCCCCAGGTAGCCTCCTATCCCTAAAATGAGCCGTGCCAGGAGATCCTCTTTCACTGTTTACCTGCCTTTCCTCCAGACTCACTTCCCCTGAAACAGAAGGAAGTCAGTGTACTTTTTGACTAACAAACTCAACCAAAAAGGGTGTGTTGTATCTCACAGAAATTGTAACTCACTCAGAGCAGGATACGCCCAAAAAATATCTCCGGCAAGCACCAGCTTTTCCCAGAGGATCCTTTTGTGCATATTATATTCAAGACTGCTTTCCTGAGACTGTTCCTGTCTATAGAGATCAGTGTAAGGGAGCCTGAGGCTCCTTCCCACTCAGCACAGCTCCCAGCCACCATCCATCCCAGCTCTGCACACTCAAGAGCTCTCATTTGCAGATCAAACCAGGTTCCCTGACTGTATTTCTTCTGATTGATCCCAGGGTGCAGGACAGGGTAATCCTAATGTCCATCTGGCCACATTCTCCCTGCCACCACCTGACTCCCTCTAGTCTATTAAGACATAGACCTGTGACTTTATCCCTCAAGAGAGGTGAAGATCCCCATGTGTGGTGAATATCTTTAACACACAAATGCCCAAGGGAAGAGTAAGAGAAAGGATGGTGTCCAATCAAAACACAGGTCAAGAGACACAAAAGTAGTGCCTTTCCTCATTGTACTGCACAAGCCTGGTTTTGGGGAAACAGTCACCACACGTTAAACCAAAACACTACATAGTTACAGGGCACTTAGGCCAGTGCTGCCTATTGTGCAAAGTCCTCCATACAGGTTTCCACGCAAATGAGTGGTTTGAGCTTTTTTGGTAAATTTTAATGGTGGAGATGGCAAAAAGGGAACCTCAGGTGCAAATACAGAAGTTTAGTCTTAGCTGCTGTCCTGCAGTAGTATGGTCGTCCTTGTCCAAAACCCCTGAGCAATTAAGTGTCAGCCACACAGTCACCTTTTCCTCTGACCATGGCTGAAGGGGCTTCATCAGTCTTCTTTAACAGCTCCAAAGAGCACCAAACCAAGGCGAGATAATGACTTCACAACAGTGACAGTCGGTTTTCCAACTCTGAGCATTTTTACACGCACAAAAAATTGCATGCCTGTGATTCTCATGAATCACCCTGTTTAGTTTGACTCCTCTCCTCGGCTCCTCAATGAACATAAGCCAGCACAGGCCAAATCCTACTCAGTTGATACTGTCTCCTGAAATCAATTACAGGTAGCTGCTTCTCAGACAGCATGGCTCTTGGGTCCAATCAACGAGGTGGTGAGAGAACACGCAGATACATCCTGCACATGCTATCTCCATTCATTTCCCACTGCCACCCCCCTCTTTCTTTTCTAAAAACACAGATTTCCAGCCCCATGGTTCTGAGGAAACAGTGCAGGGAGGGGAAGAGAAAGAGAGAACAAGTGTGGACACAGCTCGAGCTAGCTACAGATAAGATGATGCCTGAAATCCCAGCAGCCTCCTCAGAGCCACCTTTCTCTTCCCTCTTCTAGCAACATGCCTAGCCAGTGTTACAAGTACAATCCTCTGAAGCCAGCAAGGTTTCCTGAAGTGTGAGAGAGGCCAGAGACCAGCCTTTTAAATCACTCCTCTTTGTTTAGATCAGGAATTTGCAATCCAAATCCCAGCTACCCCAGAGCAAGCAATGAGCCTAGCTGCTGTTAAGAAGCATCTTAAAGAGTTCACGAGGCTGTGTGCCAAGGAGCTGTTGCGAGACAAGGTGAACGGAGCTCAAAAAAACCCCCAAACCCTGTACGTATAAAACACCATTAAGATAGCAAATAAAAAACCAGTCCTGCAATGCAAAGGAATGTGATAGTTCCTGACTGCTCCCCTATAGCTGTAAAGAGTTATTGAAATATTAACAGGGTTATCAGCATTCACTTATCAGTTACAGTAGTGCCTAGATAATTCAAAGGACTGAGCCAGAGCTCATAAATACGTACAGTTTCTCAAAGAAAAACTCTTATTAGCATAGAATTTGTTACCTTTTTTAACTGAAATTTGTTAATCATTTGAATTAACAAACTTAGAAAGGCAGCAATCTTCATATTCAGTTGTTTATTTTTGCATCTGTTTATTACTATTCTTTCTTCTACTCTGTGTATTTTCAAGACAGGTGTTTTTAAAAATATTTATGGAATCTCACCAAGTTTTGATGTTAGTACAACATAGCTGCATTTTTTCATCACAAAATCTGTGGTAGGTTCAAGCTGTGGAACTTCTGAGTGGCAGAACATCACACAAATGAAAGCTGCGAGTTTTGTACCCCCTGAAGAGTAGTGAGTGTTGACACTCTTGCCTACCTGGGTTAGGTGCTGAGTATTTCACACAGAGCACCGGAACAAATTCTTCACCTCATTTGAGTCCGTGAGGTCACACAGGCCTGAGGGAGGGACAGCACCATCTCTTCCTAAGTTAAAATGACTTTCCTGAAACATTCTACCTTCCAGAAGGGACAACAAGCACAGGGAAAACTATACATCTCCTCCAAGAAGAAACAGCAGAGAACCCACCGAGCCAAGGGCAGAGCCCAAACCCTCCTAATTACTGCCTCCTCTTTTACACCATCCCTAATGCCTGTCCAAGCATGTGCAGAACTGCTCCAGCACAAGGTAATAAAAATTCTACTCTAAAAAACCCCAACAAAATTTGGTATTTTTCTTGAGGTTTTGGCTGCAAATGCACAGCAGCTCTAAACTAAACTAAGGGCTGTCTACCACAGCCCCTCTCCTCCTCTGCACTGGAACTCATCCCATACTGCATTGAACTGTTTCTTCACACTAAGTTAGAGCTTTTTTGTCTGCTTGGTTTTTATTGTTAAGTTTGGTTTTTGTCAATTTCCATCCTCCCTTGCACTAGCTCTGATATTCATTTGATCAACTCAACTGTGTCTTCATTCTAAATCAGAAGTTTGCTTAGGTTTTTGGGGTTTTTGACAGCAGATTGGCCTTTTAGAAACAGCCATAAGCAAGACTGGATCAGATTAGCTGCAACTTGCAGCCTGTGACATTTGTAAATAACTTCCAGCCCCATTCATCTATCTGTTGAATCACGTTACCTTGTGGGTTCTTTACCCTCTTTTGATACCAAGTTTAGGAGAAGATAGCAATGCTGCAACGCACACACAGAAAGATACACAAGCTCCAGTAGTTCAAAGGGATAATTGCACTTACAATTTGTTAATATGTGTATATAATTTCTGCAGCAAAAAGAGAGCAGGAAATAATTTTCCCACCAGCAAGTCAAATTTTCTGTTCAAGGAAGTTTCTCAAAGAAATGTGTTGTATATACATAATAGTACTTATCAACTATCAAGATTATAAATTTATCAAGCTTCATTTTAAACCCAGCTACACTTCTTTGGACACCTTTACAGAGAGGTTGTCCCAAAAATTTGCTTCCCTAAAGGTTTCAAACATCTAATATCCCACCTAAATATATTATGTTCACTTACTGATTTTTTTTCTTCAAACTGCCCTGCTCCTGTTTTCCATAAGTACATCAGGTAGGAGCAGTCATAGTCCTCTTTGGTTTTCATTTCGCAATGTGAAAGACCTCCGGTAAAACAAATTCTCTGTTCCCCAATTTGTCCTCTTTACAATATACATGAACTTTTTTTGGCTAGGAAATATCAGAATTGTACAGAGATGAGATATTTGCAGTGTCTTGTGCAACAGCATGTAATACTTCACCTTATTCTAAAAAAACCCATCCCACTTATTAAACCCTTGCAGTGGAAGCCCTATGCACCAACGCATTTTTTGGCTGGTCTGTTGATTCCATCTTGCTGAACCAATTCAAACACATAGACAGCAGGTAGGCAAGAAAAGTAAATCAACCAAATAGCATAATTTTAGAAAATGGAGTAGTATTCCACCCTTATTTGATAATCACTTTAGGTGCTACATAAGTTGGGGGGGGGGGGCCATCTTCAAAGCGAGGGCAGTGTGATCCTGGTACATCACACCCAGGTAACAATAAATTGCTTTCTTCAGAGAAGCAGCAGTATTGCCTCCAAACAAGCAGCAACATATGATCCAACTGAACAAAACGCAAGAGGTGCTGAAATACCATCACATGGAAGCCAACCCGTTCCAAAAAATTTCATGACTCATAAATTATCTCAGAGAAAATTAAATGCTATAAAATGCCTAAGAACAGAAATGGAAAATAAATTAATTAATATGTCTATTAAGGAACAGAAACAGTAGTTGTTTCTTAGTCTGGGATTATTAACTATTGTGCTTTCCAAAAGGGATTAAATTACCCTGAAGCTCTAATGGATCAGCTTCTCATTTGCTAAAGGACAAGCTCTTAGCTGCAAGTTCGAACCCCCACCTCACGACCTGACCATCTCTGCAAGGTGCCTACACCCACTGGCCCTCTCCACTGCATCGTGAGGATGGAGCAGGGGTTCAACAGTGAAAAAAGCCATCTCCAGGACAGACCACCAGCTAATTAGCTGCTGACTGCCACAGCTGGGATGTAACAGAAAGGGATGACACTGGTCACAAAACTAGGCAGAGCCCTGGTCAGATAATCACGGTAAAGGGAAAACTGCTGCAAGAAAGAAAAAGCACTGGAAATGCAAATGCAAGTACATGGCCGTAAAATCATCAGACTGATCTCCCTGTTGAGTACACGGACAGATTCAGTGACCCTCAGGGAGTCTTACCCGCTGAATGAGCCAAGACTACGCCTTGCACAGTATTAGGCAATGTCATGTAATATGACTACAGCAGTAAGCACAAAGGCTCTACAGTGCAAAGAACAACACTGGGAATTTCACAACTGTTGAAATCTCAGCCGGATTTCTTTAAAATTCCGTTTCATTAGAGGAACAAAATTTCATTCGTCTTTTCTTATTAGTCATTTATATAAATTCATTTAAATACCTGCAAATGCACAATATCCCAACCTTATGCAGCACTAAGCCAGTAAAACGACATCCTATATGATCAGTATGGGAATGTAAAGTGTGAGTAAAGTTGTTTACTCCAGAGGACGATTTCTAGTCTGACAAAGCTTTCAAACTGGTCGTCAAAGTTGTCACTTTACTTTCCCTTTAGGCTTTGAAAAGAGCAATGGAATCTTTTAACAGCTACAGACTGATCAAAGAGACACAGAGCAAAAATCCAGGGAGTCAATGACAATGACAAGTCTCAGAGCAGGAGAAAGGGCCTCTCCTGGAGGAATTGCCTTAGGGGAAAAAAAGGGATGGATGCTCAGCTGCCAGAAGTGGTGTGAAGAATTTTATCTGATCATCTCAGCACCTCAGCTTCAGCCCAGTCTAGTGCAGGTTGGCTGAGATAAAGGAGTGAATCAGTCATCTCATCTTAAGAAATCCCCAACCACTTGGCAAGGGACATAGTTTAAAACCAGATCATACAAAAGTTGGTAAAAGTCATACAAAACAAACATGTTCACTGCATAGAAAAGAAAAAATGTCTTTGTCTCTCAGTTCTCACCTGAGTTTATTGCCATTAATCAGTCATGTCCATCAATGCTGTTAGTAGTAAATAGGAATTTCTTAGTTTAAAGCCTCTTAAAGCTGAATAAAGTCTCAGACACTGTTATTAGCCGAGCCACAGGGGAGCTGAGGTTCAAAGGAACAAGACAGAAAAGGCAACTGCAACTTGTCATAGGGGATAGGAAAAAAATTTGAGTCACCATCAATACCCATACTGGGCCAAATTCCCAGTGCAGGGCACAAGTGCTGCCTCTACAGACTGCAATGACAACAAGCACTGACACTCAGTGTGTAGCATGCCCTGCAACCTGTAGCTGGTCACAGACGTCCTATGACTGCACATGCTGGTAACCTCTGTGGAAATGCTGTGGCTCCCAAGGCTCTGTACAAGGAGAGGGGCAAAGGATTGTGGCTGTAAAACCCCTAGAAACTGCAACCAGCAGCCTTCACTGCTGATGTCCCAATCACAGAACTGCCACTGGGAGTGCAAGAGCAATGCACTGGTTCACTGAGGCATCTCATGGGGCATCCCCGGAAGGGATGGACCCTGTCCCTTGCCTTGCACCCACACACCCACTTAATAGCAAGTAACAGCACAGTGGTCAGAAGAGGGTGAGTAGTGGATAAGAAATCTGTCCTGCCTCCCCAAATGCAAGAGGGAAGGCAGCGAGAAAGGATGCTGCCACACCATCAGCAAGCACTGTGCCTGGTGGGAACCTGCCAGCCAGCTCTCAGTGCCTGCTGCAGACACCATTGGCCAGGCCCAGGGCAGTTCCCAGCACTGTCCCAGGGCAGTCCCCAACACTGCTGTCTGGCTGTCTCTCAGGACAGTTCCTCAGTCGATGCCTGATGGTTGTCCTAGTTATTTACAGCAGGTATTACAAAAGCAGCCCAATGAGGTCTCCACTGTGCACAGCCCTGTACAAACTTGCAGCAGGCAAACTCCACAGATGCAACACCTTGCTTCACAAGAGCGCAGGGCAGACAGAAGAAAACAAGGAAAAAGCAACGAGGAACACCAACATGTTTTGTGTAATAAGCTTTAAGCATCCACCAGGTCCTAAAATGTACCCAGGTGTTCTGCCAAACTCCGTGCAGAATAATGTCAGGTAGCCTAGCAAGCAGGACCTAAAAGTTAACTTGCCCTTCCAGAGTTTCAAAAAAACTCAGAGAAATTTGCCCACATCGCTTTAGCTCACAGCAAATCCTCTTACAAACACCCTGCAAAACCAACCAGAAGGCACCAGCAGGTTCATGATCTCAAGAAACTGAAGTTAAGATGGGATTTAAACTAGCAGGCAATTATCTGCCAGATGGAGAACTCATCATGCAGAGCACACATCGCTAAATTACATTGGGTCAGTAAAAGGAGGCCAGCAGCGGAAATACAGCCCATGAGAAGGGAACCGATGGGATAGTTCAACCCAGTCATTGCTGGCAAGAGATCTTTACCACGTGTGTCAGGACAGCGTTGGCCACTGACAGCGTCAGTGAGCACACTGCAGGAAAAGCCACCGGATCCAAGCGACGAGCAGCAACATGTTGATAATTACTAGCAAGTCTATCATCATGGCAAACTGCAGTGAGAAAGAGGATTAAACAGTGGGCAAAGATGGATCGAACTCTGAATATTTAGCAGCGAAATATAAGTCTGAGCCCATGAATCCTTCAATAACTGACCCTTTAGCCCATCTGAGAGCTGCTCCACATAAAAGCAGAATATATTTACAAACAGTTGAAGCCAGAAGACAAACAAATCATCTCTGATGAATAGGAAAGTACTCCATGGAAATTACCGGGGGTTTTGTTTATTTTACTTTGGAGTTCGCAGGTGAGAAGAATTGAGTTCCTGCCTAAAACTAGTACTGACCTAGTCCTGACACAGCCTAAATGGTTTGTGATCCAGCTTTTATTACGGCCTAAACACCATCCAGCAGCTGAGGGTCAAAGCCAGACTGCCCACACTGCTGCTCGACTGAAATGGTGCTCATGTACACAAACGTGAGCCAGAAAGCCTCGTCTCCAGTGCCCTGCAAGTGTGAGCACGACTCTGTGCCTTATGGCACTTATCAAAGAGATGGGAAACGTGAGTCCCACAACACCTTCTGAACCTTATTGAGCTCCTCTTTAATGTATAGCATAGTGAGAGCTCTGAGATCAAGGGCTGGAGCCCAGCCCATCTCTGCCCTAGCTAAGTGTCCTGATTGCTTCGCTGAGTGAAGTGCCCAAGCTGTAGTGGGATGGTATTTCAAGTATTCCCACTTTATAGGACACTTAACTGCCTAAAACAGGATACAGCTGCAGGGAACAGGCACCTACAAGTGAGGTGCTGTGGCATTTGATGGTTAGATCTAAGTCCTCTACTAGACCTAATCTGTGAAATGTGCAAAATGCCTCTCCCTGAGAGTGCCCAAAGTGCTGAGCAGTGCCCAAAGTATCTGGAGGCTGGCAACCACTTACTGCTAAAACAAGCAATGCACTTTATGCGTAGTCTAAACTAAATTCAGACAGCTAAATAAATTTTAAAAATAAAAATCACAGCTTCCATGTTTGAGGGTCTGCTTTAGAAACAGAGTCAGAACAAGCACTGCTGCAAGCACACAAGTAAATGGGGGGCTGGTTTTCTGGAAAGTCCAAAAGTGCTATGACGGGAATTTGATGCAGTAAGTTCAGTGACTTGCTAACATCAGTTCTGAATAGGGTCAAGGAGTCTGATCTGTAGCTAGTGAAAGGAAAGAGCAAATCCAACCAATCCAACAGACCTTTGTACCCACGATGTGTGCTCTGGTGGTGTGGCAGATACAGAGAACCACTTGAGTACATTTGGTTGCAAATCTAAAAGCCCCTTGGGATTTAACAGCAAAGACAGACTGCTAGGTGCTGACCATCATGTTGGTGAAACTCAAATCTCATAGTTTTTGCTTTGCCTCTTTTGGTGGAGTCCAGAAGCTTTTGTCTTCTTTCTGAAACTGGACCTATCCCACAGACTCCACAGCGGGCAGGAGATGTCATGCTGGCAGTGGTTGTTAGTAATGGAGTCTTCCCCCTCTTTCAAAAAGCACTGAAATATTCTGACCATATGCATCATTTCCAAAAGTGCTGGAGAACTGACAGAATGGAGCATCTATCACATGTTAGGCAATGGTGTTGAAAACAGATTACTTTTGTTTGCATTTGATAAGCATAACAAGTCTATGTTTATTGTGTGGTCCTCTAAGGATTTTTTTACAGGTTTACAATTTCATTTATTTGCTTTTTTGTTCTTGGCAAGTGTAAACACTGGGATAAATAGGAAGGTGGTTACAGCTTAGCAGCATTAATGACTTGTTGAAACAAAGTTCAAAAATTTTCCTTTCTCTCCAGCAAATCCTACTTTTCTGTCCAAGTGCTTCTTTTCAAGTATGAAGATCATGTTTCTGAAGTATTTTAAAATTTTATTTCTTTGTTGAATGCCAAATCCCATAAAAGCATACTTTTCCCTCAATTCACTCAAACTTTTGACAATATTTAAAGCATATCCTAACATTATTCATGGCAAAACATTTTCCTGTTTGCAAATTACAGCCTTCCCCATCTTTTCTACCTAGTCTGCCAAGCCTGTTACTACAGGTAGTTTGCTGTAACAGAAATAAATCCAATCATCTCTACAAAAGGAAACAAAGCCTTCCGTTCTGGCACACACATCCAGAGTGGGTTCATCCCACTGAACTTCAGCCACCTAACAACAAGGCAATCAGACCAAGTCAGGCATTTATGTTCACTCTTAATCAGTGGGGTGAGATGGACATTCCCAGTCAAAAGCTCTCCTGGTTATCAACCAATCATGGCTGCAGCCTACATTTGAGGAGACATGATCATGTAGAGACATGATCATGATAAGAGATAAAAATCTGACCAAAAGAGCCAAGCTGTACTTTCAATAATGCTGTTTCGATCCAACAAATCATCACATTGCAATTAATTCTCAAACAAAGTGTATGAATTGAATTTAAAAAACAAACAAAAAAAAAAAGGAAAAAAGAAAAAATAGTGTTAGGCAAATCTTGCCAGATTTCAAAATTTTCCATAAAGGTTACATCTTGCCCCCTTTGGAAACTTATGCCACATCTATAAATAGTCCAGTGTTTTTCAACACTGGAAAAAGAGTTTCACTGGGGATAGGGAAATAATAATATAAAGTGGCAAAATTGAATTTAATTAGGTTTCAGATGTTCTTTGCTTCATGTGGACAACCATTGTGAACAAAGCTTTGAGGAACAGAGTCCCATGTCAACTTGTTCTGTCCTTTGATTTATGCAATCTGTTGTACAAATAGTCTTATAAAAAGGAGCAGACAACAAAAAGGCCTATCACTCAGAAAAGACAGCACACCCACGCTTATTTCTTAAATGGCAAATTAGATGTCAGAGTAGTTTTACCTAAAAACATCATAATTTCCACAGAAACCAGGACAGAAAAACTGTAACATGGAAGATTGCCAAAGATTGTCATTAGATCTGATCTGATTATCTTCAGCTCTTCTAACCCTCCCACATTTCCTAAAGACTTTCCATAGATATTTTTGGAAATCTCAAAGGAAGCCAAGAGAGACAGTTGCCCAAATCCTTAACTTAGGCAATCCTAAGGTAAGCAGGTAAGTTGTGTTGTTACCTCAGGCAGTAAAACATAGTGAGTTTGTCTTCATTAGCTACTCACAAAGTCCTGAGGGCTCACAAAAGACAAGGTAAAGGGATGCAGAGCATAGATCTTGTGTCTTGACATTTGATCTTTCCCTTACTCATCCTCCATGCATGAGCACTACAGCTAGAGTTGCCTATGCTGATAAATATTGAAGAGATATTTGCACTTAGGTTTGAAGGGGTTTCTGCTTCACATTTGCTTGTTTCCTGTCCCAGCTTTCAGAGCAGTCACATTGCCGGGGTCTTTGTATCAGTCTCACCTGAACCACAAGGGAACTAAGGGCCCACTGAAATCACAAGCTGAACCCATATTATGGTGCAGGTTACTAATATACCTGTGCTACGGTTATTTTTGTGTGCCCAAAATAACAAGATGAAAGAGAGCTCAGCTATGCCAATGTATGAAGCAGCTACACATCTCGTTGAACTGGAACCACTGTCATAGACATGACATGCTCTAAAGTGCTCTTGGACTCACGAACCCTGACCACCCAGCCAGCCCAAACACTGGGGACAACCTGTCAGCTGCAGGGGTGTCTGACTGAGAAGGAGGCAGAAGACAACAGATGAGTCACCTAAAACCTCTTTGAAGGTGCTGGGAGATGTCAGGGTGCCAAGATGCTCTGACCAAGATGTTCTGACCAAGATGTTCTAACCAGACTGGTGGAAATTGAGGATGTCTGAGTTCCCAACCCAAGCATCTGCTAAGGTTCTCTCAATCATCCTACAGAAGAAGAGTGAGCACACTGCCTACCTTCACCTAATGTTATACCTTAAAACTTAACATTCCTCAGTCATGAGATGTCTGAGAAAATCCATTCAGCTCAAAGATGGGAGTCTACAATGGAAGAGAGTTCCAAGGTAGTAAGTATATACACAGAAGGAAAATGGACCATTCAATGAGCAAATGTAAAATGATACACTTTATCAGCAGCCAGCCACTTCCTCGGGTAGTGCTTGGGATGTTGGAGATAAGGAAGTATAAAATCTCACTGCTTCACATCACCTACTTTCCCCAGTGCTACTTCTACTGCAGGTTTACTATCATCCTAACATTGAACTTAAAAAACTGTTCCTGTATTGTAAACAAAGGGTTCTTTTGCCACTACCTTGACAACAATTCAGTGTTTTTTCTATCAAAAACCCTTCTGTGACTTCTAAGAGAAAAGCAAATCACGAGGGAAGACAACAAGGAAATCAATTCTTTAATACACTCTGAAGCTTAAAAAGCAGTCAGAAGATATAAAACAGTTACTAATCCAATTTCAAAAATGATTATTACAAACTATCCCCTCATTTGAAAATAATTTGAAAATCAGGAAAAAGGTCTTCCAGGTAAATCCCACCAACATACTTCTCTACGTTAGATTTCTTTTTTGTGAGAGTTGTTATGAAGTAAAGCCTATTAGATCGTTCTCTCATCTCCAGTCTCATTTCTCTTACACTTTCTCCTTGTTACCCTAGTGTCCCTCTTTTCCAGAAACTGCTGAGAAAAGTATCATTTGATTTATTTACAGACACAAGATACATTTTATCTCAGTAAAAAGTTACTTTGTCAGTCAGCCTTCCTGACTAAACATTTATTCCTCAAGGACATAGACGTTTTCTTCTCTTTTGAAACAAAAATACACAACTCCAATGAAATCCAGGGATGACATGGAAGGAAGCTCATAGGAAAGCAACAAGGCTACCACCACGTTTTTTTATAAGCTGGAACAGATCACACAGCTGGAAAGAAAAGCCACATTCTGGCAGGCCGGATGGACACACATCTAAAATGTATCCTGCCTGTAGAATAGGTTAGAATATAGGACCTACGTGGATGAAATAAAGAATTCAGGTAGTCATGGCAGATCCAGAAGCCACCCTAACTTTAAATGATGGTCACTACTTTTGATTTGCTACTTTAGGAAAATAAATGTAAATGTCCAAAATCACTGCTACTAGCTGTTAACAGCCATCCTTCCCTTCAGCCCCACTTAACACATCACTGCAGCTTGTGATATCGTGTCATCTTTCTAAACTGGTCCCTCACCGTTGCTTCCCGGGCCTCTGCAACCTTTGAGTCACTGCTTTCTCTCCCCTCGCCGTAGCTGGGGATGCACAAAGTGCAAGCGGCCAAGGTCCCTGAGAAGGCCAGCGTGCAAAAGCCACGCAGCCACGGGACAGGTGAAACATCTCCTCCCATCTGGAGGGAGGGAAGAGAGGAGTCTCCACTTACCGGTTTTTTATCATCTAATTGTAGAACGCACAGGGATCCCTACCCCAGCTGCCTGTAGGAACGTGTTTCCCTGTGAGAGAGGCCATGGAGAGCAGTTTGGGTGCTAACTGCCCCCCACTGACCCTGAAAACAAGTTCCCGGAGGCAGCCAGAAGCATCGCTCCTAAAATTACCAGCCATACCGTGGATCTGCCTCCCAGAGTTCGCAAGAGTCCATCCGCCCTGCTGCCCACATTTCCTTTATCACTTTAACCTCAAATCTTCACACACACAAGGGCCCTCTCAATGCCTTGCATCTCAGGCACATCTGCGGCCTCACCTTTATCAGAAGGGCTGCACCAAAGTATTGCATCATCTGGTGCGTTTGTATGGAGAAGGCACAGACCTGAAGATTCAGGATCATTAACATAATGACTTTTAAATTACAATAATAATGATCCTTTACCAAGCTCTCAGTAAAAATTCCCAAAGTTGATTGCCACACAAACGAGCTCTACGTTAATTTGTATTTGCTTACAGCCAATAACTTCACTGAATACCACTGGAGATTAAAAGCTAAAGAAATGTAAAAGAAGATACTTGAGCCTGCATGCCCTCAGAAATGCTTGGGTGTCTATCCCTCCCGGTCTGAGGGGCACAACCTTCCCAAAATTGTATATTGTATGTTGCATAATGTATTTTATATTTACCTGGAGCACTCCAAAGCTGTAGCATTCAGTCAGATTGGGCTTTGTCTGCACTGCTGATTTAGGCTGGGTTCCCAGAGGAGTTTGCATACACATCTATTGTGTCCCACCGAGCTGTCGCTGATGATAAGTGGGACTACTTGTGGCAGCACACCCAAGCAGGTGCCAGCAGCGTTTGCAATGTGATACTCAGGCAAACTTGTGCAACATTTGTGCAAAGCTGAGGCTCCTACCAGCCTTCTGCCCCAGCCCCAGCAGACACTGCAGTATAATGTTTAACATAAGCAAATGCAATATGACTTGAGCAATGTTTGACCCATCTTTTTATCAAATAAATCCCAATTTAGTGTTCTTGTGATATCAGTGTGGACAACGAGTAATTGTTTTTAACCATCCTGTCAATTCAAGCCATTTCTTTTTTAGTAACACTAAAAAATAGTGTTACTCAGTCAGACCGATTGACTCTCGACCACCTGCCCCTCCTGGAAAGCAAGGGCAGGATTTCAGTAGGGTCCAGATTTCACCGCAGTTGTTAAAACAACGATACAAAGTGCAGGCACGGGAATCTAAGGCCAAGCTCTGCCTTTCTGTAGGAAAGCCTTGAAAGTACACCAGAAAAAGGGGAATGTGCCTTTTTAAGGAACCACTGGAGTAGCCGTGAAGTAGTTTCATGCAAAAAGGGTCCGGTTTGTTCACTCAGACAGCTCTACACGACAGGCACAGGCAGAGGGGCACCCAGAGAGATTCACTTCAAAAGAGACTGACTTCAAAAGCTTCTTCCCAATCCAAAGCAAAATGCTAATATCCACACCACCCACACTCCTCCCTCCTCCGCCTGGGTTGGTTCCCGACTGGCTGTGAGGGCACAGCCCACAGGTACTCCGATGGGTGCAGTGCCACCAGGGTGGGGGCAGAGCCACACACGCCCTGAGCCTGACGCAGCTGCCCACCATCCCATGGAACCTCTGACAATGCTGACATGAAACTTCTGACGGTTTTACGAAGCCTATTAGCTCCATTTGCATGGTCTTCATGATTCTTAAATTTCGTTTATATGCAGAAGGACATGCTTATTTGAATAATCCCCAAATCAAATGAAAGACTGCTGGGTTTAACCACATCACCAGTGTCTCAAAGTAATTCAGCTGAGTAGCACAGCTCCTTGCTAGCATTTCACACAACTCACATGCCTCTGCAGCACAACACATTGCTGGGTGGAAATAAGATTTTTATAGCACCAGTGTTACTTCCGACTCATATATAGATCAAACTCCCCAAGTTCATAGAGTTCTAGTCCTTCCCTGACCTAAGAGCAGCTGGGAGCAGGAGAGGACTTTGTTTGTCTGGGTTGAGAAGTTAATGGCTATTCCATAGACACTTTTTTTTTTTTTTTTTCAGTTAACTGGCAGGTCAGTTTAGCAGATGATTTGCAGGTGTTTTGCAACGCTTATAGATAACCCTGTGGAGTACTTCTATCTGATCTTCTCTGTCTCGTTTCTTTTTTTAAACTGAATCAGATAAACCAGAGAAAGCAGGCAGGTGAGACTTTCATGGACTAATCGCACAAGGCCAAACTCTGCAGCTTCAATTTTCAAACAGCAGATTTCTCCAAATAGAGTGCTTGTCAAAAATCTATTAAAGTCCTAACCATAAAAGGCTTTAACCTCTCCAATATCTCAAGACACTGAGCAGACAGTCCATTCTGTCGAATTTCACGGCAGAGTTTCAAAGATCACACCTTCACAAAATGTGAAAATTATGCTGGAATAATCAATCTCCTGCATAAGAAAATAGGTCTTCATTCCTTCCTGAGACTTCATCCACTTAAACCACATAAATCATTACACTGAGAAAGGAATAGTTCATGTCACCTATTTTTCTGTTCTGAACACACCCTTCACCAAGTCTAACAAAACAACTTTTTCAAGCTTTGCGCTCCAAGATGAGTTCTTATCTTCTGCTACCAGATAAAGGGCTACTGGTTCAAACAGACAGTGACCACGCAATCACCTGCACCTTAATCCAAATATTTTTCTTTAAGGTCACAAGCCTACTGTTTTTCCTGCAAGTCCTCACAGGACATGGAAACAGCATTTATGAGCTACCTTGCCACATAAGCTGCCCCCCAGCATTTTGGAAGAACCAGAAGTGGCTTGTCAGGAGACACACTGCAGCAAAATCCGTCAGATCAGTTAATATCAGTTTCATTTTTCTGAAGCAAAAAGGACTTTAAGCACAAGGGAGGCCTTGCTGCACAAGTAGCTTTACTGCTACTTACAGTAAAACAAGCACCGTGGGATTATGGCACAGTTTGATTATTATTTTTCTGAATAGAACCCTCTGAAAAGAAGCATCTCCCCAGGTGTCATTTTACCTACCTACCACTTCAAGCTTTTTTTTTTTTTTTAATAAAAATAACACAAATAGTAATCTTAGTTTGCAAAGAGAGGCAGCAAGGAATGTATCTGGTTAAGCCTTTGAAAGTCAACAGAAATATGGGATCAGGTCCACAGCAAACTTTAAAGAGTGGCACCTGCAAAGGAAATTACTCATTGCATGATTGATGCCACAATTAGAGGCATAAAAAGTAATTCCATGATAAACAAGCAACCAGGCAGAAAAAGAATAACATCCTAAGAGCAATGTATGTGTTCATAAAAAAGTATATATTAGACAATATTGAACAGCCTTCACACATACATAGACACAAATTCTCCAATGAAGTCAATGGCACAGTATCCCTCCCTCTCCCCTCATCTCTCTCCCTGCAGCAACCCTGATTTTGGGGCTGCATTTGAACAATGCCTGCCCGTAGTGCCACTAAAGCAACTCCAGTTACACAGCTATCACAGAGCCATAACTCATTGCCTTCAGAGCTGCCATTCCCCACAGGAGTGCAGGCCAGAAACACAAACTAGCACAGCTCAAACATCACATGCACTCAGACCACAGCGGATCTGGCCTGAGGTCTAAGGATCTTCCAGCCAAACCTATGGGTACACAGAAGGGAATAAATGTGTTTTGTTGCCAAAAAAGCAGAGATATCTAATCTCTCTCTTTTTTTTTTTTTAATCCAGAGGAAAAAAAAGAGAGAGGGGAGATGGCATTACAGATACATTGCATTCCCAACATCTTTGCAAGTTACATCATTTACTACCTTTATGGAACCACATCAGAAAAGCTCCAGCCGAGGTACCACCTCAGCTGAGGGAGTACCTGCCCTTCCACGCACTTTTGTATTTATTTACCCTTGTGATCCACGTTTACTCAACAACTTCAGTATACCACTTCAATCCACAGCACATGGGCTTGATACATTTTTGTGGTTTGTCTCCAAAAATTTCACAGATAAATTGCTGCTTCAGGAAACCAAAATCTGCACACTAAACTGCAAGTGGGTTATTTCTACCCATGCCTCTGTACTGGTCTGACACATCATAGAGAATAATGACAGACAAAGCAGAAAAATGTGCTCAAACACTTGCTTACCTGAGACTGACACTTTCATAAGGGCTTCCAGGGGTCTGTTGTTGTCCAAATCGCGACTGAGTTTGAGTTCCCCAGTGGCAGAGTCCAAAAGGAGCAAGTTTAATTCATTGCCTTGCACAAAAGTGTAGGCCAGGCTGTCAGACACATCGGGATCATGAGCTGGGATCTTGCCAATCACGCCAGAGGGAAAGCTGTTGGACTTGTTCGTCACGTAGTTATTGAAGAGGATTTGGAAGTCCTGCAGCACGGGTGGGTTGTCATTCTGGTCCAGGAGGCGAATGTGCACTGTTGCTCGGCTCACAAGAGGGGCTGAAGTGGCCTGCACAACAATAACATACTCTGTCCGGCTCTCATAATCCAGGTCCATCAGGGCTGTGAGGTCTCCATTGAGCAAATCTAGTTGGAAGACCTCAGGGATGTTCCCTTCTACAATCTGATACATGATCTGTGCATTGGTCCCCTCGTCAGGGTCAGCTGCACTGATCCGAGCCACAATAGAGCCCACAGGGCTGTTCTCCTCCACAAAGATATCAAATTCATCCTTCTCAAAGACAGGGGGGTTGTCGTTGATGTCCAGCACAGTCACCTGGATATCCACAGAGGCTTTCAGTGGTGGGCTGCCCCTGTCCACAGCAAAGGCCCGCAGGCTGTAGACAGCCACGTTCTCACGGTCCAGCTTGCGCAGAGTGCGTATCACTCCAGAAGTGGGTTCAATGTAGAAGTCTCCATCTCCGTCATCACCACCTTGGAAGGTGTAGAGGAGACGGCCATTGAGGCCCGAGTCACGGTCAGTGGCAGACAGCTGCAGGACACTGGTGGAGAGTGGCACATCCTCAAAAACCGAGCCCTGGTAGCGGTCACGCAGGAAGCGGGGTGCATTGTCATTGGCATCCAGAATGAGGATCTCAACATATGTGGTGTCGGATTTCTGGGGGATGCCATTGTCATGGGCTGTAATGGCCAATGTGTAGGAGGCCTGGTCCTCATAGTCCAGCTCCATCAGGGTGGTGATGGTGCCTGTGTCAGGGTCAATGCGGAACTGGGGGATGTTATCATCCAAAATATAAGTGATTCTTGCATTCTCCCCTGTGTCTTCATCAGTGGCACTGATGGTGACAATGGAGGTGCCAATGGGCTTGTCCTCGCTGACACTCACTGTGTAGTGGGAGCTCTGGAAGACTGGGCGGTGCGTGTTGGCATCTGTGACATTGATGAAGACCTGGACGGTGTCAAAGCGAGTGCCATCAGAGGCAGTGACTGTGAGCACATACTGCCTCTCTTGCTTGTAATCCAGGGGCAAGGCCAGTGTTATCAGCCCGCCTCCACTCTGACTGGTGATGGCAAAACGGTTCCTGGTGTTGCCACTGGTGATCTGGTAAGTCACAACACTGTTAACGTCCCTGTCCACGGCTGTCAGGGTCAGGACACTGCTGCCTACAGCTGCATCCTCATTCAGTCTGAGGTGATACACCTTTTCCGTGAAGGTGGGATTGTTGTCGTTTACGTCCAGGATGGTAATGGACACACTGGCTGAGGAAGTCATGACCGGCATGCCATGGTCTCTGGCCTCCACCCCAAAGTGATAGTTCTCCACAGTCTCTCGATCTAGCTCTGCAGCCACAGTGATCCACCCTGTGCTGTTGTTGATTTGAAAAGGGAATGCAGAGTCATCTGCTACAGGGACTCCTCCAGTGGACGGTGCCATCTCTATAAGTTTGTATTCCAGACGGGCATTCTCTCCAGAGTCAGCATCCACGGCCTGGATGTGCAACACTGAGTAGCCCAGAGGAACATTCTCCAGCACTGTGGCCTGGAAGGGAGTGCTCACAAAGATGGGGGCATTGTCATTCACGTCCACAACCTGCACCGACACCATGCCACTGGAGTTGATCAAAGGAGGTCTGCCCCCATCCTGAGCTTTGATCCGGAGTGTGTACTCTCGAATAGTCTCGTAATCCAGAGGGTTGATCAGATCGATAGCGCCAGAGAAAGAGTGAATGTAGAACTGGCCTTTCAGGTTGCCGCTCACAATGCTGTAATGTACCTGGGCATTGCTGCCTTTGTCCCGATCTGTGGCCTGTACCTGCAGTATCTGGCTGTTCACCGGGGCATCCTCTGGCACCTGGACCAGGTAGCGCTTCTCACTGAACTGAGGGTAGTTGTCGTTCTCATCCTCTACAGTGATGTGCACCATAGCCGTGGCACTGCGTGGTCCTGGATCCTTGCCCTGGTCATTGGCTTCTACCACCAAGTGATATTCAGAGACCTCCTCACGGTCCACCGGAGCTCGGGTCCTCACAACCCCGGAACGCGGGTCAATCTCAAAGACCCCGTCACCAGCACCTGGCTCCAGCAGGCGGTAAAGCATGTTGGCATTGGCCGGGGCATCCCCATCGGTGGCGCGGATGGTCAGCACCTCGTAGCCCACCTCCAGGTTCTCTCGGATGCTCTCCCTGTACTCGGGCTGCTCAAACACTGGCTCGTGGTCGTTGGTGTCACTCACGGTAACCGTCAGATAGGTGGTGGCTGAGCGGCGGCGTGGGGAACCGTGGTCGGAGGCGGTCACCTTCAGCACGTGGGTGTCCTTCGTCTCTCGGTCAAGGCTGCGGGCAGTGACCACACTGCCCGTCTCGGTGTCGATGGAAAAGTAGTCGTTGGAACGCTCGTCAAAGAGCGCCTCCATGGAATACGCCAGACGGCCGGCTTCCCCCTCGTCGGGGTCCTGGGCCCGCAGCACAATGACTGCCGTGCCGGCCGGCTCGTTCTCGGGGATGGAGACCTGGTAGCTGGGCAGCTGGAACTGCGGGGGGTTGTTGAGGCTCCGCGTCCTCCGCGCTCCCCTCCGCCCGCTGCCTTCCAGCGGGACGCAGCCGGCGGCGGCTCCGCGGGGCTCGGCGGCCGCCCNAGCAGCGGGGCAGCGCGGGGTGGCCGCGGGTCCCCGCCGCCCGCCGACGCCAGGGAGCAGAGCAGCGCGGCCCAGGACACGCAGGCGGCGGCGGACAGCAGCCGCGGCATCTCCGGAGCTCAGCGGGCAGCGGGGCCGGGCAGCGGGCTGCCGCACAATCCATCCACCCGCCGGGCTGCTCGCCCGCCCGCATCCATCAGCCGCCGCCCTGGCCCCCCAGCCGCCGTCACCGCCCGGGCACCGCCGGCCCCGAGCCCCGAGCCCTGCGCCCCGTCCCGGTCCGCGGGCAGCGGGCTGGAGAGCTCCAACTTTTCCACCTTAAACTTTGAAGTGAGTTCAAAATGGCTCCTCTTCTCCTCCTCCCGCTGCCGCTCCCCAGAGGGCGATTAGCATAAACCTGCTGCTCCTCTCCTTCGCCAAAAACGAAAAAACAAAATCAAACACCGCGGTCCGCTCTGCGGCGGGGCTGACCCGCAGGCGGCGCGGTCCTGCGTGGCTGCGCGACACGGCAGAGTCACCGCGCCCCGTCCGTCCCGTCCGGTGCCGTCCCGGCCCTTCTCGGCCCGTCCCGTCTCGCTCCAGCCTCCCGGCTCGGCTCCGCTGAGCAGCGCAGGCTGCGCGGAGCGCGGCGGGCGCTGCCCGGGGCGGGGTTTCCTGCCGGCCCCGCCCGGCCCCTCCCGGGCGGCTGTAGCGGAGGCCGGGCCGCGTTCGACCCCGCGGGGCTCCCGCCCCGCCGTCCGGCGCTTCTCGGTGGCTGGGTGAGCTGCCCGCCCCGGTAGCCGGGTGAGCTGCCCGCCCCGGTAGCCGGGTGAGCTGCCCGCCCCGGCGGGGTGCGCGGGCCGCGGGCGGAGCAGGTACCGCTGCCCCGCGCGAACGGCGCTCTGCGGGTCGGGGCCGTGGGAAGGCGCGGGCGGCGACTCGCGGCCGCTTCCCCGCGCAGCAGCCACCTGTCGTCTCGGATACGCCGTCCAGAACAAAGTTAAAACGAATTTTATTTTAATTTATTTTCTTAAATTCTCACTATGGAGTAGGGGGGAAAAAAAAAAGTGAAATTACTTGCCAGGGCAAAATGAGCATCATGTGGGGGCCTGAGATGGGGCTGCCGGTACCCTGGCGCAGGATCTGTCTCCGTGCTCACTCTTTGCTCTGAACCACGCAAAGCAGCCGGTAGGATCTGGAGCCTTGAGATATAGGTTTCTTTGGGCAACTGCAAATAGTAGTAAAGTTTGCAAACTGCTCTGGGGAGAAGCAAAGCCCAACTCCGTATGGAAATATTGCGCCAGTGATTATAATGGCAATTCTACCAGTTTGTGCTCAATACTTTATTTCGTGCTACTTTTCCCTGTGCGATGTAGGCGCCGTAGCGATGCTCCCGGGCTGCGTCCGCATCCCCGCGGCTGCAGTGGCCCCTGGTGGGTGCGGAGGGAAGGGCTCGGGCAGCGCAGCCCGTGCTCCCGCGCAGAGGCCGCGAAGGACGATGCAGGAGATCCGGCGTGGATGCTCACCGTACATACCATGGGTGGCAAAGACCGATGGTGATCTACAGAGATGTCGCTTACAAGACCTTTACGTAGAAAGAAGACCAGGGCTGGCGAACGATGAGCAGCTCAATGTTGCCGACTGCGATTTCAAAACTTTGTAACTTACAGGAGCTGGGAGGCAACTTTCAGAGCGATCTGTTGAGTCAGTTCAGGCTCTTCAGCACTTACAGGCAGACTATGAACAAAACAGATTCTTTCAACGGCTTTCATCCCTGGAACTGCGTTATTGCAAGAGAAAGAAAGAAAGAAAAAAAACACAACCAACCAACCACCTGGATTATTGCCAGTATGTCTGTCAGGAGGAAAAAGAGCTTTATAATTGGAGTTTTGGAAGATGTTTAGCTGATTCAGCTTTACTCAATTAAAGATTTTTTAAATGGAATTTAGAAGCTTACTTGGCTTTTCAAATCCTCTGGTGAAAATGATCACTCATGAAAAGAAAGTAGAAAGAAATAGGTTAAAAATGAAACAAAACCTTCCATTTATCAAGTTTGAGTGGAGGTAGTGATCTGCTTAATACTCCACAAAACAAGCTATTCACTCAGTAGCTGGGTTAATCAATATTAACTTGGGATCTGCATAAGAAAAGCCTACTTTAAGTCCATACTTTTCTTACGTCACTCTACATTTCCTTGCTGCTGTGCTTAATGCTCACAATTTGAAACATAAGCTCTTGTTATAAAATAATTTTTTTTATGGCTTTCCAAAAGTGAGATCCAAGTACGTGCTTCAAGAGGTTTTATTAGATAAAATAGGTCTGCAAGAAAAGACAGTTCAAACTTTTTTTCCTTTCCATTTTATTTCATTAAGAGGCAACATCTGTGAGCTGGGAAGGGAAGATATTGTAAAAACTTCTGTATAAATCACTTATACGTATGGTTACCAAAATCCTCCATTTTTTCCCTGTTAGTATGTCTTGCCTTCTATTTTCAGTTAATTTTGTCTTGTTGTGACATGTTTCACCGTTCTCTCATTAAATCCCTATTGTTCCTTGCATGCATTACAACATTTGTCACATTATTTTACCATAAAAAAAGATTTCAAGTGCCAAATGGTGAATACAGTATTAAACACTGACTCATTGCCCTAGTGAAAAGAATGGCTTGTTTAACACATTGAAAAGTCAAATCACTTTTCAGTGGTGAAATGTCTTGTGCTGGTTCCCAGATCGCTCCATACAGAAATGGAGGTCAGTACTAAATCAAAGGCTGGAGTTGGTGGGATCTGTTTCTGCTGCTACTCCTGTGGGTCCAGAAGAATTGGAGAAGGCAACAGTGAAACAGAACATTTGGTAAAGGCAACTCAAGCTGGAGAGAAAAAAGAGAATTAATCTCTTGTTTTAACTGTCAAATTTTGAATGAAATCTGGTCCTTCTAAGAAAATCAGATACTCCCTTTGGGTCTGATTCTGCAGATTTTCTGATATAAGCTGCCATTTTCTATGGAAGAAATCACACAGACATCACCGTGATGAGCAATGTCCATAAAAAAATGCAAGTGGGCGAGGTTTTGCCTGACCCTTTGTTTTGTCAGTACCAATTGATGACATATTCATTTCACGGTTCAAAAAATGTTTCGTTTCAACTTGTCCAGGAGTAAAATATGTCAAGTTTCTTCCCAAAGGGAATTTAAAACAAAACTCAGAAGCTAAAAAAAAATTATAACATTGTTATTCAGCTCCATTCAGTGCTCAGCTTAAAAAAATATATAATTAAACAGTGTAGGATTTTCTTAAAACACGAAGTTTACCAGACCAGGGGAGAGATCAGAAATCATGCCTTAATTGGAACTCTGCTGAGAGATCTGTAGCCTAGAGGAAGATGAATGCAGAGCTCGGGTTGTCTGCATCTAGATCCAATAATATTTTTGACGTTGGGAATAAAGTGATTCAGTGCAACATCCATCCCTGTGAGGGAGGTGGTTCTATGGAAGGACACAGAGCTTTGCTTATCTTGGCCCTGCAACACTTTGAGGAAAGATGTAAAAATTCACACTCAGTTATGCTGTATTACACACAGTTAATTTTTTTTTAAACTTTGTTTTGTTATGTTTTGTTTTGTTTAAGAACAAGCTTTTTGTCATTGGATTTGTGAAGTATTTTGCAGAAGGGTGATATGTGATGTGTCCCCCACCCTTCCAACCAGACTCTTGCTTAGGGGGAGAAGAAAAATTATCCTCAAATTTAGACATGCATGTAACACAAATACTATCTTTTACAAGATCTCTATATACATAGGGTTAACATAAATTGATACATTTAATATGTATTCATAACTGCATGTATTTACTTCACAAATGCATCAGTGATCTATTCCTCCTAAAGTAACACTTTCAGAAAATAACCTGAGAAACCACAACAGACAGCAATAAAACAGCCTTTAACCACACTTTATGCCTCAACCTTCCAATTTTCTAGCACCTAGAAAGAAACTGAGTGTTTTGTGCCACACATTAGAAGTGAATAATAGTAGCTTTTGAAGGAGAATATTATTTATTACCCATGATTTCAAATAAACTGTCAACATATTAGACATTTAAAAAAAATCCAACCAAATCAAAACCAAATTAACAAATAACTTGCTAGTTTTTAGACTACCTATGCCAGCTGCTGTTACATCCTATCCCCAGGGTTGGGTGTCTTCATTGTCTGGGACTGCACATCAGCAGAGATCTGTGTTCTGTGATACCAGATAAAGCCTAATTAAAAAAGAAAGGAGAAAACTAAGAAGAATTCCTCACTTTTGAAGGTTCCTCCTGCCCGTGGCAGGAAGTGGGTGGGAGTCCTGGGCTACCACCAGCTGAGTCACCGCTGGCTCTCGGGGGAAGGGCACCACAGAGGGGATCTCTGTCTGCCCAAAACCCCACCAAGGAGATGTCATCCTGCTACAGTGTGCAAACTAGTCTGAGGACAGGAGCAGACAGTATCATTCTAGTGAATTTAAATTGGATAAAGATATTTTAAACAATTTCTTCAATCACTACAGAAAGAAAGCATGATAAGTTGCCTGGTGAACAAGCACTTGGACTTCCAATCCCGAAAGAAACCTGTTCCTTGTCAGTCCGAGAAAGGTCAAATGAAGAAAAGTAATTTATTTCTCCATGTTTCACGAGAGTTTATTTTAGGAATAGAAGAATTAAGTCAAGCTCCATAAGGTGAAAATTTATCCTTCACCTATTGTGAGAACCACACAGGTTTGGAAGCATTTCAGAAAATATTTTTATTGCTAACATTCATTATTCTTAAAGCCAAGAATGGATTTCAAAATGCTAGAATCCTTATTGCAGGAATTATGTTCAAGGTTTCTTGGCTGTAGGTAGCTTTTCTTTTCAGAAAGAGAAGAAACAATTAAAAGCTCTCTGAGAGTTCATTTCAGCGAATCATACTGTTGCTTGTTTTAAAATCCTCTGTGGAGACAGCAGCAATTTGGTGTTGGAACTTGTTTATTTCTTTAGACTTCATACCATCCATTTATAATTTACCCTAAGGAGCTCAGCTCCACCCTACTCAAACACTGCCTGTGAATTTCCTCACTCTAAATTCGTTTGGGTACTTTTTTCCCTCCTCACGTTTTCTAAAGGCTCCACTAGTTACAACATGTAAACCGACAAATAAACCAATAGGAGAGCAAATTTCATGCCCAAAAATTATGCAATGGCCAAGAGCAAATAAAAGCTGAATATGGCTTGATTGTTATTTATGAGAAAAGTGATGTAGAGACTAATGCACGAGAAATGTAATTCTGCAAAATAGCAAGCTCTGTAACACATACTGTAACAAACTAGTATATAAAATATGAGACTAACGATCCAGCTCAAGCAAGCGGAGTAAAAAGGCCGAGTCTACAGATTCATGTGATTTTCTTTACTTTTCGTATCTCTCCTACACATTAACAGAAGTATTGAGTGAAAAACCAACCCCTAGGAATTATCTTTTACTGTTTGTTTTGCAGGACTTGCCCTTTCTCTCTCACAGGGTCTCGCCTTATGATATACAAACAGATTAAAAAATCTGCTCTTGTGGCTTTGCCCAAGAATTTGCTGAAATTTTGCATTCAGTCCATTAAAATAAAGGTGCAGTAGGACAGATTTCCATGCTTTTCCAGCTTCTGTTATTTAATTTAGGGGTTAGGAGACCAATTAATAAGGAGAAAGTACAAAAGGGAAACACTAGCTCGTTAGACGCCCTAGCTTGACAAAGTGATGGTTTCAGGATTGGAGTGGGCTGGAGTCCAACTTGCAAACACCCTGATGTAATCCCCGCATCGAGGAAAAAAATCTTTCAGTTGCTAATCAGAGTATTCAAAGAGCTTCTGGTGGTTGGCTGTCTAAGCAAAAGAAGGTGAAGTAGGCATTCAGCATCTCTCTTAATCACTGTATTTTTTGCATGTGAGGTATTGTGATTAATGTAATTTCTTACCCTTTCTTAGTTCTATTTCATATCTAGAGTTCAGTGGAAAGATGCAGTCTTGGTTTCTAGTCCTGGACTGATAGCAGACTGTGCACCACAATCTTTTCTTCTTTTCCCAAGAGATCCAGGACTAGTAATTTCTTTTTTTCATATATGCATTTTGTAATGTATTTCTGAATGTTGGTCAATTTGGCACTGTGAATGTGGAAAAATAGAAAGTGTTTGAAAAACCAATGTATCAAACTACTTTAAAAGCCTCACTATGACTGTGATGGGCCACAGTTTAGGCTCTCTCTGGCTCTAGGATGAGTACACAGAGACATCATGTCTTCCTGTAGACATCCAGAGAGGTCAGGTCCAAGTGCTGTGCAGGACTGGTGCATAGCACCAATGCTGTTCTCCCAGGTTGAGCTTTGGCATGTGCCAGCCCACCCCCTTGGTCAAAACATGACAGGCTGTGCTTAGCACAGCCCTTGAGACTATGCCCAGTGAGAAATTTTCTTGAGGTTACGCTGTCTGTGCTGAGAAAGGTAAAAGAGCTGTTCCTTGGGAGCAAGTCATGCTGTACCAGTTGGTCTCTGAGCCAAAGAATGGCCCCTGCCCTGCTTTATTTACCATCTTAGACAAAGTGAAAGGTAGATTTAACTGTTTCATTGAAATGAATGAAACAGATTGCATTTTCAAAGTCCAGTATTTTAATTGTTCAGTTTTCTGCTGTTCTGCTAGCTCCTGAGCACCAGGTCTCTGCCAGGGATTCACTGTCCTGCCTCTCCAGCAGGCTTTCACCAGGCTCACCACGCATTAACAGAATGTAACTCTGGTTGCGGGATTTTTTTCAGGGATCACTCAGTGTTGTTTCATAAAAGAGAGGAAGAGCATTTGCACTCTTAATGAATTTAGTTGTCATCACTTGTCAGCTTTGTGCTCTGAGGACTCTGTTAGGTAGCATAATTATCATTATATTTATATATAGGCAATTATAATCTGGGAAATGGTCCAAATTCTGCTTTTTAAGTAAAATTGGTGATGCCTATTTGCAGCAACTGGAGCCCCTCAGCACACATCAGCCACACTGGCAGCTCTGCAGTAGCTGTGGGAGGATGTGCCATATGGACACTAGGGACTCACTTTCCTGCTCAGGTACAGCCACAGGTCATTTCTTGTTCTATCTGGCATTCCCTGAAACACACTTATCTTCAGATATTCTAGCCTGAAAGATGGAGTCAGGAAAAAGGGCAAAAATAATCACTGGTTACAAAGAATGAGGAATGGGAAGCCCATTAGGCTGTCGGGCATGTACGCCATCTCTGCCACTGCTGCTAGGCTGATTTTCCCTGTACCAACAGATACAGGTCTCACAGTTCTCAAAAGAAAAAGAGTGACACAAGGTAGTTTCAAATCCCACACAAAGTAGGTTTGATTTCAAATCCCACCTTCACTCATGCCACAGAAAGGGTTCCACTGGGCTCTGCAGAGCTAAAAAAGCACCATGGCTACCCTGCTTGCTTCTCCTCAGTAGTTTAGTAATTTAGAGGTTACAGTGATAGTTTTGGGTTAACAGCTGGACTTGATGATCTAAAAGGTCTCTTCCAACCTTGACTCTATGATTCCTGACCTGAACTACAGCCATAAATACTATATTGATGATTTCATTGTCCTCAGGGGCACAAAAACATTTTGAGGTGAAAAAAATCCTCTAGGAATATCTCTAACCATCTCTACTGGAGTGTGCACCATTATCCCTAGCTGCTGTCTCTACTGTTAGTTGCACCACTTGCCATGTCATATTAGAGAAATGCAGGGTGTCCTTTGGTTTTGCAGACCATGGGTGAAACATCAGGATTCTCTTCTACTCATCCAGAGAGCATTGCTGATCTCCATTTCACACAGTGCAAAAAAATGAAATATTTTCTGAACTATGAGTATGCTGAGAGCTGCAGTGAAAAATATTCCCACAGCTGTCACTGTCACTAATGAAAAACATTGTCAAAATTGGTTTGTTCTGAAAATTTTAACCAGCAAACCATGCTGTAATCACTGAATAGGGCAGAGAAGAGTTTTTGGTTAGTCACAGGGCATAGTGGGATGCTAGATTACTGATGGACAGATATCACTGGATGCTAATGAGTTGCTTCTTAGGAAAGGAGGTGAAGGGAAGCCTTTTGCATTCTTCTTTGGAAGAAAAAATTGTCATATCGTCTCTTTGTTTTTTCACCCAACTGCTTGTTGTACATACTCTGCAGATGCCAGAGATGTGTGAATAGTAGGACTGCTGAAGACATATTTCCCTATATCTGTGTGTTTTTCTGTAATACAACCAAGATTGTTTCCTGTCCTAATCCACGATCTCCATCCATCGTATGGATAGAAGCAAGGCTCCCTTGGAAAAGCCTTGCCTTTTGCATATACTGTAACCTTTGCTCAGATGGTTTGCTCACTCCCAAGACATTTTTCTAAAAAACAGAAGGTTGTCAGCCTTGCTAATCCATTGGGTAGTAACTTGATGGCCATTGAAGTACATTCAATGAAATCTCTCTTCTCAGGTGAGCTTTGCAGTGTTGTTCTCCTGGTCCTGTGTAGTGAGGCATGTGCTCTTTATCAAGTTTTATGCTCATTACTTTGCAGAATGTCTCTTTGCCTCGTTTCCCCTACTACTTCTGGCTGACAACAGTTTGGTTTGAACGAGGTTGTGAAAGTCTTTTTGGCGAAACAATGATACTGAATGTATCTGCCACGAGTGATGGAAAGAAAATCTGTTTCTCTACCTGCCCTGTTATGCTGACTTAGCTAATACACCCAAATTCATTCTGATCCAGAACATTCTCTTACATAATGGGAAGAGCTGAGAGTTTGGCCTACTGTGCACAAGACCTGGATGAGAGCCAAGACTACTGAGCCAGTGATGTTCCCTCACTGAAAAGCAAGCTATTAGTAATCCTCCTGGGCTGCACTAGGCAAAGTATTGCCAGAAGGTGGATGGAGAGGATCCTTACTTTGTGATCAGCACTGGGGAGACCAGACCGGGATTGCTGAGTGCAAAGTCTTCCTAAAAAGAAAAAAATACCTTCATTCTTAATCATGCCAAATGGACTTTTCTCCCACAAGTTTGGCTGATTGTTTTCTGAACTGTGTAAACTTTGGCATCCTCCCGCAAACTGCTATGAAGCTTCAGCACATGTTGTGTGAGAAAACCTCCTCTTCCCTCTGTGCAGTATCTGCTACCTGCTTGGAGTCTCAAACACCCCCAGACAATGCCCTCTGCACCCTTTCTTCCTCTTGCTCAAGACTTCATACACAGCCATCACAGTCCCTCCTGTGAAAATAAATAAATAGTATTTATTTTCAGGTCTAATGGCTGCCATTTTTTTTCTGTAACTGATTTTAACATTATACTTGCCTTGAAATGGGAGTCCAGAACTGTGCATCGTGTTTTGATTTGCAATAGCTTGTTCAGGTTTTATCTCTGCATATTGGAATTTAGTATTGGGTTTGCTAACAGCTTTGACTTAAACTTCTCTATCTTTCATCTGCAAATTTCACCTGTCATTTTCTTGTGTAATTTCTATGTATTCTGAAACCTTTCTGCAGCTGCTGAGGTAACTTTCGTCCTTATTACTTTGGACAGCCGCATACAGTTGACTGACTTTACCTGTTATCCCAGGAGGTCTATTATTCACCTTCTTTTGCAGATTTTACAGAAAGTGGTTGCTCAGAGCAGTCGCAGCATTTGTCACTGTAGGACTCCAGCTGGGACACCCCTTCCTTGTGAATAATGCTGGTGTATTCCTGGTTTTTGCCAATTGCTTGCTCACGTGAAACGCTCTCTCTTAATCCATGGCAGCTACTTTATAAGCTCCTGTTGAAGGATTTCCTCAATGCTTTTTGAAAATCGAATTGACTGTTGGACCTGTTGGATCTTTCTTGTCTGTTGACACCAGTTTGTCAATGCTTTCAAAGAAATAAAACAGGTAAGTCATGACTGCTGGTGCTAACTGTGAGGAATATATCATATTCATATATCCACACGACCAATCCTTTCCAATAGATTCTTGACCCGACTGTGGAATGGGGGAAAAAAGTGGAGTCCTCAGATAGTGACAGCTTAGATTGCTTTTCATGTTTATTTATGTATTCTTATACAAAAATACTGCCTGGCTCCCAATAAAGAAAAACTGGGAATCATGCAATTCATCTTCCAGCCACCAGGTAGAGGCAAAAGCCATTGCAAAATAGCTACCCTGGTGAGCATACTACTGCCAAATGGCAGTCTGATTGACATCAAAGAAAACTTCTGCCGAATCTGTCTTCATAGTTCTTAAAATAGGTCTGGCCAAACTAAAACATAAAAATTAATTTTGAATTCTATAATCTCTGTAGTCAATTAGTTAATTAGAAAGCCATTGCAGACAATTGGTGTGAAGCATACTCTAATTATCCCTTTCTACCTGACACATGAAAAAATAATCATGGTAAAGTTGCTCTACCTTCTAAGAGAATGATAACAACAGTAGAATAACTATTTGGTCTCTCAAAGAGCATGCAGTGAAGCTCTTTAGACAGAGGGTTTGGGGGTTTTCTTCGTAGAAAAATGTAATAATTTACCTGTGAAGAGTTTTCTAAATGAAGCCTGGCCTTAAAAAAAGAGTCACTAAGAACAAGGGCCAAATCCTAATACCAATACTCACCAAAGCCACTCATGTGGATCAGGATTCCATTACACTGCAGACTATGCATGTCTAAGCTTGAATGAGAGTACTCATAATCCATATCTGTCTTGGTGGAGCAGGGCTGCAGATGTTCAGCTCTCCCCCATAATTACAGCATAAAGAACTGCTCATTCACCAGTCACAAAAAAACCCCCAAAGAGCCAAATAAGAACTCAAACAACCACCCCCCACCCCCCCCTCAAATCTAGAGGGTGTAAAAGACAAGCACATCTGAAGGGTGCTGTAGGACACCCCAGAGTGTGGATGTGGGTCATGAAGGTGTGACTACACCAGCCAGGTGCTGCTATGGGAGGTCCCAGTGTGGCCACACAACAGCCTCCCTGCCATCTCAGCGCAGCAGGTAGCACCGGGAGATGCACATGGCTAGGCAGCATACTGGTGGCACTCACCAGGATGACACTGCTATTGAAAAGCAGCCTCTGGGTTTCTTATCATACCGTTTCCCTGCCACCTGAAAGCCTGGGGTCTGGCACTTCCTGATATCTGGTAACCTCTCTGGACCATGGTGTTTTCGTCAGAATTCTTAGGGCTGTGCCTTTAAATGCATCTTATTCCATTTGTTGGTGATTACTCTGACTATGCCATGCAGGGTGAGACCAGCTGGCCAGTCAGTCCTTCCAGTATCCTCACTGTGATGTGCTAAAACAGTGACTTATTGTGTTGAAACTGTTTTTTCATAATTTGAGAGCTACACAAGAAGAGCAGAAGCTTTCTTGTCTGATTACTTAATGGGAAAAAAACTAGAGAAGGGCAGGATGATCCAGCACATTTAGGCTTTGATCGAAGAAGATACACACGTAATCTGTGTTCACAGATGAAGGAGAGGGGTGAACACATGATGATGAGGAGGAGGAGGACAAGGAGGAGAATAGCTGCTGGGGAGTAGGAGCCATTTTTGGGAGAGCCTGGGAGGCAGAGGGAGAGTGTTCCAGGTCCTTGACAGCCAGGGAGTGAGGTAAATCAGTGGGAGCATGTGAGGCTGGTCCTGGCTCCCAGAGAATTTCGGCAATGAGGCTTGTGAGGGATGGGATGCTGGAGGAAGGGTGGTAGAACAACAGCAATACAAAGAAAAAGCAGCCTAGAGGAAAGACCAGACTTTTTTTTTTAGCTTTTCTGAAACTAAGAAATCTAAGTTATAAGAAAGATTGATTATGCGCATATAATCCTTTAGACATAAATTGTTGACCAAGTCTGGGACTAAGTCTGGATCCAGCCACACGTAAATTCCTCTCAAAATAGAAGTTTAGAATGCAAGACGGTCCTTTCTGAACCTCAGTGTGAGAGCCTCCCTGTCTGTTTTTTCTGACTCTGTGCTGCAAATAATCAAGTGCACCTTGCCACAAAATCTTGTTAAACCACTGTCACATTTACTAGCAAACTTTGTTAAATCACAGTTTTATATCAATAAATATTACAAGTGAAATGCATCACTCCATCTGCAACGAGGTGTACCCAAGTTCCTCACTGGTACTTGTAAATAAAGTGCCTGTTCTCACATTACAACCCTGTATAGGCTGGTCCAAAAATCAGCATGGATTTTACTTCTGTGCCCACTTTAGTCTAAGAGCAGGTGGTGTTGAAGCTGTCAGAGTAATGGAGGAGGAAAGCTGGAGAGAGCTGAGCTCTCCTCCCTTGGCACACACAAATAAAGAGAACAAATATTTGTCATTAGCTTGTGACTCTTCCAACCTGTTTATGAGGAAGACACATACTATTGAAAGAACAGTGTAATTATATGCTACTAGTCCCACAAACTCCCACTGTACTAGGATCTTGTTAGTTTTAGGGTGACATGCAGCATGTCAGATTCTGTTCCCACAAGCACCTTATGAAATAAGTTGTAAAGTATTTGATATGATCTGCAAGAAGAATCAAAGGAACCCAAATCTCTGGGATCTGAACACAGCTTGCTCTGCCTCCTGAGGAAAACACCATGTTCTGCCAGCTAGATCCTAGCTCCTTCGGCGTCAGGAGAACTGACACAGGGCTCAAATAATTGTCCCTAATCCTCCTGCTGCCTCCGTATGAGTGCATAGGTTTGTCTGCCTCTGCACATCTCAAAATCACGGGTAGAGGAGAGAATCTGCAATCTCACCTTCAAAATTATGGCACTGTGTGATGCTAATACCCACCTTACAATGGAATAAAAACTGCTGCTGAATACGCCAATGGTAGATATGAGCATTGCGTATTTGACCTGTGCTGTTAGGCAGAAGAAACACTGGAGGAAGAGTGGGGATGGCTGAATACAATATTCTGTCAGTCTGTGATGATATCTAACCACTCTCTATAAGCTTTAGGAACTGTGCTATTCTTACTACTTTTCTTACGGGAAGCAGGCTGAGAGGAAGGATATTTTTTCTGGTTTATTTCTAACCAGAAGATGAAAGGGTGTGTGTAGGCCATTCCATGACTACTGACATTTTATATATATGTTGAGTCCCTGAAAAGCTGTTGGATGAATTTTCTCAGCTTCATGCTTCTCCTGCTGTGGCTCAGTGTAAGAGAAACACAGCCAAGTGGTTTAGTGATTTCCTTGTAGTGCCAGTCCTATGCAATAAGCAGGTAAAGCTGAATCTGAAGTCCAACACTGTTCTCAATCTCCTGCCTGTGCCCACAGTCTCCAAACAACAGAGAGACAGTCTCTTCCAGGACAGATGTGGGAGTGGCAAAAACATTCTGGTAGCAGCTGCAGACAGGACAGAGTTGAACAATTGGTGCTGGATGCCTGTGAAAGCTGTCTGCAAAACTTGCACATGCTACTTCTTCTTTTTTTCCCCTCTGACGGATTTATCTCACTCTCTGTGGGATTCAGAAACAAGTACTGAGATTTTTCTTTCAGTGGAAAGGCCTCCCATGGGGAAGGCAAGGCAGCTGTGCCAGCTGAGCAGTTGAGTAAGAGCAGAGCCACAGGCATGATCTTCTCAAGGGGCTCTCCACTTGCCCAAGAGGGCATGACCTGTGTCCCTGACATCCTGCTTTCAGATAAACCCTGCTGAGCGGTGACTCAGGAAGAGTTTCTGCCTTAAAATACACAAAGATGATAAATGCCTGGAAGGGCTGTAACTCTGGGAGGGCTTTTGGCTGAAGTATGTCCCTGTGAGCATCAAGTCTGTGGAGGGAACATGTCTGTGTCAGCCTCTAGCATGCCAAGCTGAATCAGACACTGTTCATCATCTCTCAGCCCAGCAGCTTACCATGGCAAACAGTTAACAGCCTACATATGATCGGTGGGAGGGTCAGGAATGCAACATCCTGGGGGATGCACAGACACCAGACACTGTTGGGTGGGTTCTTTGCAGATCTTTGTTCCCCCCTTGTGGATCTCTGTTCCCCCTCTGCCACATCTTACCTACTATAGCCTAGTCTAATTTCAGATATTCGTCTTCAAAGAAGATTTTCAGGCTACTTCCATTGTAAAAAGAGAGAAATGTGCACTCCTGGGGTGTAGGTCACTTCATCCTAGTGCAGGTCAGCTGGCTTGAGAGAAATTGCTCTTGACTCCTGTGACAGGAGATGCCAGCACATCAGATACAGAATCACAGAATCACTAGGTTGGAAGAGACCTCCAACATCATCTAGTCCAACCCTTGCCTTAACACCTCGACTAGACTAGACCATATCACCAAGTGCCACGTCCAGCCTTTTTTTAAACACATCCAGGGATGGTGACTCCACCACCTCCCTGGGCAGTCCATTCCAATACTTTATTACTCTTTCTGTAAAAAACTTCTTTCTAATATCTAAACTACACCTCCCTTGACGCAGCTTGAGACTGTGTCCTCTCGTTCTGTCAGTTGCTGCCTGGTGAAAGAGACCAACCCCCACCTGACTACAACCTTTCAGGAAGTTGTAGAGAGTGATAAGGTCACCTCTGAGTCTCCTTTTCTCCGGGCTGAACAACTCTAACTCCCTCAATCGTTCCTCAAAGGGCTTGTGCTCCAAGCCCCCCACCAGCCTCGTTGCTCTCCTCTGGACACGATCAATCATCTCCACGTCCTTCCTAAACTGAGGGGCCCAGAACTGGACACAGTACTCCAGGTGCGGTCTCACCAGTGCCGAGTACAGAGGCAGAATAACCTCCCTGCTCCTGCTGGCCACACCGTTCCTAATGCAGGCCAGGATGCCGTTGGCCTTCTTGGCCACCAGGGCACACTGCTGGCTCATGCTGAGCTGGCTGTCTATCAGCACCCCCAGGTCCCTTTCCACCTGGGCACTGCCCAGCCACACTGTCCCCAGCTTGTAACGTTGAAAATGCAGGACTCGGCACTTAGACTTATTGAATTTCATCCTATTGGATACTGCCCAGCTCTCCAACTGATCCAGGTCCCTCTGGAGAGCCCTCCTTCCTTCCAATAGATCGACACAAGCTCCCAGCTTAGTGTCAGCCGCAAATTTACTGATGAAGGACTCAATACCCACATCCATGTCATCAATAAAAATATTAAATAACACTGGTCCCAGCACAGACCCCTGAGGGACACCACTGGTGACTGGCTGCCAGCCAGATACAGCACCGTTCACCATCACTCTCTGGGCCCGACCATCCAGCCAATTCCTAACCCAGCAAAGAGTCCTCCTGTCCAAGCCACAAGCTGCCAGCTTTTTCAGGAGTATGTTGTGAGAGATGGTATCAAAGGCCTTGCTGAAATCCAAATAGACAAATAGATAACATCCACAGCCTTACCCATACCCACCAGGCGGGGCACCTGGTCGTAAAATACCAGTCATCCAGGCAGAGCCAAGTAAAGCAAAATGATGTTACTTCATCTGTGCTGGGTTTTTGCAGCTGCTAGCATGTGCATGGACTACAGCCTTCCCTTCAACTCCACCATAAACACTTACCTCCTCCATTGCAGTGGCATCATGATTCAAGGCCTTTTCACCTGTGCTTTGTGGTGGTGGGACTGGATGATGGATAAAAATCTCATTTCTTCAAGTTTAATCTACTTCTGGAAACAGGAGCTCAGAGGGAGAGGAAATACACCTTAGCAGGTACCTCCTTACCTGCTAGGGAAGAGCAAGTCAAAGCCACCTGCAGTGAGGAGCAGAAGAAAGAGTGGGACACTTCAGAAAACTTTGAAGAAAGGATTTGGGGCCTGACATAGAGCCAAATGAGGTCAAAGCTTTGTAGAAGCCAGAAAACTGTGGGGGACAGGTAGGATCTAAGCAGATATTGGCACTATGATTTTATGCTGACTGAACTGACTGCAGCAAGGAGTGCCATGCCTGTGTCTGGAAGCAATTACAGATACGGAGAGAATGAAACGGAGACTGTCACCAGGGTCTTCTCTGAAAACTTCCTCAGTATGCTGGGATTATCAGTGTTAAATCAGAGAGGAACATCTTTAAAGGCTAAGCTAGGGATGTGCAGGTTTAGCCCCACACTCCCTCTGGCTTTAGTTGTGAGCAGAAACAGGCACTAACTCCTGCCTTCTGGGTCTTCCCTGCAGTCTACTGCTGTCGCAGGCCATGAAATATTGGAGTAGAAGTCTTGGATAACACCCTATAGGGCTAGTTTTGCCTAGAAAACAGCCATTTTATATACCAGGCAGACCAAAGCATTGAGCATAAATATGCCACTATCCAAAGTCATTTACGCAGTCTGCGCATGGTGGTGTCACAGTCTCTCACCATTGCTCTATTGCACATATAGGTTGTCCAGTGATGCACTGCTGAGACTGCCAAAGACTGAGCAGATGGCAAAGTGTTGGTGAGGGGCAGGGCAGGTCAGTGGAACCAGGTACAGGCCCTGTCCTGCTGCATCCCTGGTGCCTGGCAAGGTCCCTTGGCGCTCCTCCTCCCTGTGCCTTGCCATCCTGCCTGTCCTGTGCCAGTGAGCAGTCTCTCTGGAAGAAAAGCTGTTTTCCTTGCTGTTGAGACCTGGTCTCATTTGAATAATTTTAGCACTGCTGAAATAAAAATAAAATAATTGGAAGACTTAATCTTTTCAGTGTTATTTCAGCCCTGATACAAGTTGGCTGAGTTTCAGTGGACTGATTTGTACCAAATAGTGCTCTGCCATATCCACAGTTTATCTTTATTGACAAGAACGAAAATAACTGTCAGCAGCAGATTTAAGCCAGCTCATACAGGAGCTGCTGGAAGGAGCTCTGTGTGTGTTGCCCTTCAGGGTCAGGGCCTTGGACTGAATTTTAGGAGAGCGTGTTTGCTGTGTCCCAAGGCCTCTCTCCCTGTGGCTGTCCCAGTGACTCAGCTTGTCAGTATATGACGGGTGCTGGTTCATCTTAGAGTTCAAAACCCAGATTATATCACACCCATTTCTGCAAGGACAAGGTGGTACCACCTTCAGTTGTGTGACTCAGCACCCTGATGGAAGTGCCTTCGCTGGCTGACTTGAAGGAGACAACTAAATCTTAGATAATGATGAAAAAGGGCTTTCTCCACCTTGTTAAAAATAATTTAAAATCTTAATGAAATTTCAGTTAATTATAACCTTAGAAGTAGGATCTCTCACTGGAGCTTACTGAACACAGCAAGTGGGCCTCTAGCAAGAAACACAGGATATAACACATAGTATGGTTGAGGCTGTGCATGTCCACATCTTAAATCTCGGTTGTGAGGGCTCAGTGAGAGAGCCAAGGAGATGCCAGCACAGGAGAATAGCAACCCTGTGCTTGTGCCTGTGCTTGTGTGAAACCCGACCTGACATGTTCTGTGCCATGAAATCCCACAAGTGATCAGAGATTTCAGCTCAACCACATGTCTTCCAATAAATCTTTTATAGTACCCAGTCAAACCTGTCTGACTCTAGGGGACTGAGAAGAATGTTTGATATGGTTGCTACCTTTTCTGGGTCATCATCTTACAAGTTCGGGAATGTGACAATCGAGAAATGGAGAGGACACCATTTTCAGTGCTAGAAACAGTTTCATTGTTAAACTGTCTTCAAGGACAGGCAAAAGACCTTTTATGGGGGCTGATAACAACAACAGATGCTACTATTAATAGTGCTTGGATCATCAGACACAGCTACGAAGACCCGTTTTTCTCTGATTTCTTTTTTCCAAATAGCAGCCCAGCCTCAGCAGAAGGGGTAGAAAGGCATGCCACAAGTCAAGAATAGAATAACAAGGCAGGGCCAGGGGCAGTTGGCTGCAGGCAGAATTTCCTCTGCTTCTCTGAACAGATAAAGGTCTTGTTTCAAGCCCCATTTTCCAATCACTCAAAAAGGACTTGGTCTCCCCTTTTTGAGCAGGCCCAGGAGGCCTGGGCCCGTGTTTTGTCTTGCTATCTCCTTATCTATACAGAAGAATGCTAACATCTGAACACAGGCCTCTGAGAGCCCTTCATTTTCAAGCTACACAGCTAATTTCAATCTGTTCAAAACATATAAAAACCCCCAAAGCATCATAGGAAAGAAATCAGTGTGCTTTATTTTGTTGGGACTTTTTTCTCCCCCCTGTGCTATAGCATTAAATGAATGAGCAGTGGCTTTGTGCTCTTGCATCTTCTAAGACAGCTTGATAGAGACAAAGTGGAAGAATATCAGAGTTAAGTATCAGTACCAAATTCTTCAGCCCTGAATAGGCACAGGTGTTATGGCGTCTTTGTGCCCAGAAGCAAAACTGCCAGTATTTAGGTTGCCTTCATATTTTTCCATGCCACTTTGAGAGCTGTTGCATGCTCAGCCCTTGACAGGTGTGTAGCTGTGTGTCAAAGTTATCCACAGCCAAGTTCAGCCCAGAAGAAGACATGAAGAATGTGATATAAATGGTAGATTATTAACAAAACAAACCAACTGAACAAAAACCAACAACAAAACCAAACAAAACCAACAACCTCCCCCCCCCAAACAAAACCAATAACAAAACCAAACCAAACCAAACAAACACCAACAAAATGGAAAAACTTTCAAAAAATGAATATTCCTTTCTGAACAGTGTGAAGTGACTATTTATTCATGTGAATAAGGCACTTAAGGCATGATTTCTGTTCTGTATTTACCTAGGAGAGGCTCCTTGCCTGGATCAGCAGGTATGGGCTTTTTCTGAGGATGCTGCAAGCCCCACAGCAGCTGTTGGGGTAGGATTAGACTTCTTCCTGCTGTTCCTTTGTATCTAGTGCAACTTTCCTATAAAGCAGAGAGCTACTGTTGCTTGCAAACTTGCACCTATTTAGTCTTTTGTTATTAAAATTCTTCTTGCCATCTATGCACTTCTAATCTCTTTAAAACATGGCTGAACTTTTGGTTGCTGTGATACCTACCCTTTGGTATGGAGGACTCATCTTTCATGGCTGCTTACATCGAGCTTTCTGCTGTTCTGTGGTGTTCAATGTCCTGCCCTACAAATGCAGGGTGTCACTAGTGGTGATTATCTTGTTAGCTTATGCTGGAGAATATGCTGGCTCTGAAAGAGAGATGGTGCATGCAATGTCCCGTGATTCCTAAGAGCTCTATCTTTTCCGTTTACAGATACTTAAATGCCAGAAAGAGCATTATAGGCATATGTTCAGTGAATTGACAGAACCAGGGGCTTGTAAGAACTTTTGTCCCCTTGTATTTAAAACCTGAGAAGAGGCGTGATGAGAAGAGGCGCGAGATGCCTGCTGCTGAGCTATAAAGGATTCTTTGTGCTGAATCACCCGGCTTAAAATGAGCTCTGGCTCTCTCCTGCTAAGTAGCCAGTGGCTGCTGGTGAACCCTGCTTTTGTTATCCAAGATTAGCTGCAATGATAGGTGTCTCGGTCCTTTCACTATGAAAGAGGCAGCAAAAGGCCCTAAGAGATGAATTTGAATTTTCTTCTTTTGTTCTGTCACAGAATATTACACCTAAAACTTAGGGGTTTGGCTCTAGAGCTGGGGCAGAGTGCAAGTAAGTATGGGAGCAGCATGGACTTAACTTGCATTTCCTCCTTTGCTGTTTTTTCCAGACACTATCAGGCAAAGATTGGAGACTGGGTGCTTCTATCAACAGCACTCACGGCTCTCCCATTCAGAGTTACATTTTTTCAGAGACAGGCATGGTGTTGACCAGCATGTGTCCTAGCCCATAGGGCAGGTTAGGTCAGAAAAATCTCCTGGTTTATTTAAAAAGTTGTGCTGGACATTTTTCTGAGTCTTGACAAAGATGGATGTACTTTGTTTAATGTTTTCCACACCTGCTCAGGAGAAGTTTAATGGCCCATAAATGGGAGTGGTGCCTAGAAGATGAGATAGTTTTCTTGCCCCGAGGCTCGATGTACCTGAGTGATTGATCAGCAGCCAATGTAGCAAACTCAACACAAGTCTCACTAGGAGGGTGACTTTGTCCCCTTATAAGCACGTGACTTTATTTTAAAGCAAGACTGATTTGACTCCATCATGTTCATATTCTCATACCTGCATACTCAGGAAATGGATGTATCCGAGCTGTCTGACCAGCATGCATATACCAGCATGTGCATCTCCATCTTTGCAATGACTTTAAGGATCAGAGATGGTACCCTCATGTCTGCAATAGATTTCCTGTGCTGCCCTTAGATTGGTGAGTGTGCTGGCTCAGGATGTGCCCTTTGTACCCTTTAGCTTCTAGTAGAAACTACACTGTCTGTCCTGTTCTACCTCTGGGAGTTACCAGGATTTACTCCCTGCTCTTCATTTCCTGTATCCAGAGCAGCATGCTCTGTGTGTGTTGGCATCTTGGTGAGCTTCCCATCGAGGTCCTATCACCATCTGTCACTCTAGCAGCATCTACTTAAAATCTCCTGCCTTTGGTCCCTGCTGGTGCCTCACACAGCCATTACCATTCCTTCCCCACTCCTACCAATCTTCTCATGTCTATTATTATTAGAATATTCTTCTGTCATTAGAAGACAGTTAATTCTGTAAGAATTCTTTTTCTGAATGAATTTCTGTAAGAGATTTTTTGTGGGGGAAATTAGCATTATGGACATTAAGAGGCAGGAAATTGTGTATATATTATTTTAAAATCAACTGCTTCAAGGGAGAAAATGAGAAATGTTTTTGAGAACAGCTTTCCATTATATGAGAAGGCAGAAACTCCTTTCCTCATTCTCACACCATCTGTGTTTATTAACCCAAACTATTTTAGAAACAAAACACTTCTCACATCTTTCATGTAAACCAGGCTAACAGAATCCACGTAACTATCAATGCATCATAGAAAAGGGATGTAAAAAGCTTTCTTTTATGCTTTATTCTGAGCTCCAGAGACCTACGAAAACTGCCTGAAACTCTTCACAGTTCATGCATAGTACAAGGCAGACTTCACATGAATGTATGCAGACAACATGGACAAGCACTTTGGTGCATCCAACCCAAAATCTTGTTTCCAGTAGTGGCTATGACAGAATAGGCAAGAAAGACTGTAGGAATAGGACAAACACAGTAATTTCCTCTTCGTATTGTCTCAGCCTATAATAATTTTCAGCGTATTTTATAAGTGTTTAGCAAATCTTAAAGGATTTCTCTCCTAGTAGTTTGTCCCCGAACCAAATTCTAGCATCTCCAACATCCAGTGACAAAGGGTCAATAGGTGAATTGCTTGTTGCATGAAGAGCTGCTCCTCTTATTTTAAACCTCATCTTCTCACAGTTTCTTTTGATGTTCCTGAGTTCTTGTGTCTGGTTATGCCAACAGCCACAGTCATGTGGCACGTGAGTCCAACTAATGGTCTTTGAATAACCAGACGGTAATAACTGAACAGTAACTGAATAATTGAAAAAAAAAAGCGCGTTATCTCCCAATATCCTGGAGAAGCATGACCATAGCTTATGTTCTACCTTTTGTAACCTGGTTTGGGTACTCCTGAGATTTGAGGCATCAACTCTGTCATGAAAATGCATTGTGAGTGTGTCTCTGCAAAGGGGTATCAAAATGAAAATCAGTATTAGAAGTAGCACAGTTTATTTATTTGGAATTAAATACTTTGTATCAGATAGCTGTAAGCGTTTTTTCCTCCAAATACTAATTTTCCCAGTTATGCTAAGCTTGTAAGTCTGTCTTTAGGGAGTCTATAAAACATCTTTAGCTCTGATTTCTGTTATATGGCATATCTGAAATCTTAGCTTGTTTCTCCATGTAGCACAGTACATGCGTTTCCCATTCCACTGAGTGCATTATGATGCTGATGTCAGCAGCTGAGTTTTTTCACTGGAGTGTATTTATCAATCACTTTTCAAAGGGAATATCTTTTTCTTCCTGAGGTTTTCAGATGCTACATCTTATTCCAAGTTTGTTGCTTATAAACTTTTTATATTCCAAGGGAAGATGTTTCTAGTGGCAGCAATTGTTACTGCAGATGAACAGAAATTCTGAGTGCATAAAACACTTCTCTAACCACAGAATCTCACAGTGCTTGGTCTGTGCAAGTTAAAACTGTTCTCACTTCGGGGTTAAATGATGGGTGCCAGGCAAAGCACACCCGAAGGAGGAGTGGCAACAACAGGTTGCAGGTTTGGCTCTGCCTGGGGTAAACTCTCTGGAAGGGCTTGAGAAAAAAGGTATTTATGTTGTACTCATGTTAGGGGTGACACCACGTGAGGACTCAGTGACAGCCTGTGACATCCCTTCAGTGCACAGCTCCTCTGGTTTTTGACTGACACTCCGGCAGGACCAGCTGGGCTCCGTCTCTGCTGGAAGAGTGGTTGCTGTCACTCTAGGTCTGGAGGAAATATCATGGAGAAGGAGAAATGCAGGGCTTGGGAGACCTCAGTGATAAAGCAGAAGCAAAGACACCCTGACAGCTGGGTCTCGTTGATTTTCAGCAGGTTAGCATTTACATTTATTTATACATTTAACAGAAAACAGGTAATTAAGATAGGTCATAAACCAGCAGCAATATAACATGGATCACACTTACTGTCAGAAAAACTGTGTACATAAGCCCATGAAGTAAGCATGAAAGATTGCTCCCCACGTGCTCGTCACAGGGAACTCTCAAAATTCTGTCAGCAAGTGATTTTTATGTTTTAGTTGACTTTCTTCCTTTCCCTGTAAACAATTTGACCTGGATGTAAACCATCAGGAAATACAATGATGGGACAAATGCTCAGGGCTGCGCAGAAGCCATGCCAAGCTCTACTTCAGAGGTGGCCAGGACCTGGGGGTACCCACATTGGCTGCCTGCCGTCAGAGCAGAAGGGTGCACAGCCACACAGCTCTGCCGAGCAGAGCCCTGCTCTTCGGCGTCTCTCTCTAGGACACATAGTAGTGTCCGGGACAGGCACTCACCCTCTACACTTATTTTTACTCTTGTTTTCACCATGCTTGAATAAGAACCTGTTTGTCCTGAGTAGGAGCAAACCTCCATGCAGGTGACCACTCATTTCTTCCATAGGTTAGCCTTGCTGTGAAGGGCAGATGGACTTTAAGTCTTTTTTAGGGAAGCAGGGTGGAAAATCAGAAGATCTATAGCAGCTTGTTTTCTCTCTTAAATTGCACATGTAAACAAATAACTCAGTGCAGTGATTGGGGTTAATATGAAGTTAATGCCAAGGCTGTATTACCTTTTTCATCTTCCTTTCCAACTTTCAATCTGTAGTTGATTTACTTTTTTTTAATTGACAAAACACAAGAATGGCCCAGAGGTGTTCCTGGAACTGCAATAGGAATTAGATAGGGATAGTGGGGCTTGATATATTATCATCAGTTTTGAAATGTTTGAAATGTTTCCAGAGCTAGAAATACATGTTTTTTAAAAAGCAGAGATCCTGAAGTGAAGAACCCCTCTTCTGCAGCAAATCTCCTTAGGAGAGAACCTCAGATGACTTAGTGGACAATAGATCCTTGAACTTTTAGACCACCTCCTCTAATATTAAGGCTCAGTCCAAGCTCGTCACATTCAAAATGTTTCCTGTTAAACCTGCTGTGTGTGCTCCTGTACAGCAGCACCTGTAGGAAGGGCAGGCTGCCTTGTAAGTTTGCCTTCAAGGAGTCTCAACTGCTACAGCTGGGTGGCTGCGTGGGAGCAGAGTCCCCTTCCCAACCTGCTCCCTTTCCCTTGTTGAGTCCTCTGTGACTTGCAGAAACAGGACGTGTCTGATTTCCAGCATCTGGACTGTTACAGAAACTGCTTGTGGGACTCTGCAAGGGTAACACCCCTAATGGCGTATTTAAGAGCCACACCTTTGCTAACTGGACCATTGCAGGAGACTCAGATTTCCAATCTTCATTTTTCCTTGACACTAGAGCCATTAACTTCCCAACTGCTTTCTGTGTCAGTCCTAGTTTAGGCCAGCCCTGCCTTTCCAGGATCATCCCTTCCTTTCACTGGCACAAGTGTCTGTACAATAGTGACAGAACAGAGGAGCCACCAGAACTGTGTTAAAACCAAGCTTGCAAGAAAGTAAATAAAAAGGATCATTTTAACATGGATCAATTCCTCAGTCCTGTGCTTCACATTGTCAAGGGCGAGCAAAGAAAAAATACGAAGGGAGACTGAGGAGCAAATGATGTACAAAAGGACAACCTGAACTATAAATGGATGGACATGATCAGTTTCAGTCACTCAGATTTACACAACATAAAAATTCTCTTCAAGTTTTCAAGTATTTCTGTAGCCTTAAATCACTGTTTCTCCACTCTCTCAATCTCCAAAAATGGAAAGTGGCAACAGTTGCAGAAGAAAACAGGGCCATACTGTTAGCATGAATATGAGGTGAGCAGCTTTTGTCTGAGTGACCAGCCTTGTTCCTGGCTTCCTGAGCTGCTCAGGAGACCCTGGAGAGCCAACATCTCATTTTATTTTCATGATTTCTTGCAGTCTGTGGTGGCTGAAGTGGGACTCTGCTCTGCTCAAAAAGGTGAGGGTTTAGCAGCTGTGCCAGGTAATAATGGGAGATGTGTATCCTGGCTTACGCACAGTGCTTGGACTGGAGCAGGTTTGTTCCACTCTAAATTCCAGTCTACAGTTCATAGGGACAGAAGAAAAAAGCCTCAGCAAACGCCAACCAGCCCTTTACTCCCTGTATTCTCCTTACGTATCATACACTGTCTGGGTTTCTGGTGGCAGAGGGGCCAAGGATGGTGGTTCTAGGCCAACTGCAGGTACATTTTAATGTTTGTTATCTGATTTGGACTATTTGATAGCAAAAGAAAAGTGCTAAGCTGTCACCTCCAAAGTGTCCTGGCCAAGTGGCCCAGGTGACCAATGCTACTGAGTACAGGCGCTGCTACTGGGAGATCCTGGCACCTGGGGAGCTGGCTTTTTTCCTTTTTGAGACATATCACCAGAGACATCTGCTAGCATTAGGCTGTGAAACATGGCTGTGTGATATCACTGAGCAGAATGTGGGAGGAAAGTCCCTTTTCAAGTGTGGGGTGTTCAAACCCAAAGTAATGGGGTGCGAGCAGCCCATAAACAAGTTCACCTTCACTCCTGCACAGAGTGCACACAAGACCCCAGGCTGCTCTGGGGTTTCTGAGGTGCTCTTGGGTGAGAGAGTCTGTGCAGTTCTTTCCTCAGACCAACTGGAAAATGACTGCAATGCTGTTATAAAACCAAGAAATAATTGAATCTTCTGGAGCTGCAGAGTCCTACAGCTCCAAAAGAAAACTAAATTTGTCAAAGGTCCCAATGATTCTCAAAGTGTAAAGAAACAGGATAGAGATAAATGCAGGGGAAAGTTAGAGATGTACTGCAAGGCTGCTATTTTGGGGTACGAGTTCACGTCTTAATTAAAAACAAGGTCCTGGAGTTTAGGGAGAATCTGCACTTCGTTTTAGATCCTGTGCCTTTGGCGCTCCTTTTATTTACAGAATAAATTGCAGAAAGCTGTTGTTATTTTAGACATGAATATTTTTTATCTGAGCATTACTGCCTACTAAAGGCTTTGATTTTTTACTTTTTTAAATGTTGGCTAATTTTGTGTTTTGAGTAGGAGGCTTCAACTTCACATCAATGCTACACATGCTCTTCTGCTATCCAGCAGTCTGGGCAAGACAAACCTGTACCCAAGACATTCCTCCACTAATCTCTATGGCTTTTTTCAATATTTTATTATTGCTTACCTTTCTGTGGACTTTGAGAAAACGTGGGGAATATCTGAAGTAGTGTAAAATTAATTAATCTTTAAAATATCTCAGACGCAGGCAAGTGTCCCTATATGTCCACTCAGCCTCAGTATTTGGTTTTACTTTCTAACTGCTGAAAAAAGGAGGGAAGGCAGGGCCAGGTGAGCTGCCTGCAGTAATCTATATGGGGAGCCCGCCTCTTTCCCTACCCAGAATTCATTAGTCATCTCTGCTCCCACACCAGATGCCTTCCCAAATCCTCAGTCCCCTCCCAACACCTCTGTACTGTTTGTCCTGCACCACCTCAGTACTTGCAGGAGAGGGGACCCCCATAGGCCCCACCCCTTTTCACCCACCCTTATAGTGGAAGGGAGTGCCCAGGCAGCATCAGGGCAGGAAAAGTCTCTGAAAAGCAGCAGAATCAGCAAGTCCTAAAGCAGGCAAAGCAGCAGCCAGGAAAAGTAGTCACCCAGACCCAATGTCCTCTCTTGTCCATCTCTCCACCTTGCCCACAAGGTGGGAGGCAGTGGGCAGTGCCAGCACCCTCAGCTTGCTTCATGGTGCATACGTGAGGAACAAGGAGGAGGATTAGCACTTGATATCAATTTGTGCATCTGCCTGCCTGCTAGGCTTGCTCTTTAAAACAGGCTGTCAAGCACAGATAGCTGTTGAATCAAAATGTGCTTGGTAGCTGTTGATGCCAGCATAGGGTGGGCTGAGCCACTGCACACTAGGAGGGATCCAGGCTAAGAGAGAGAGGATGCCAATGTTGACTCCTCAGTGCCAGTATCAGATGACTATGAGAAAGCAGTCAAACAGGAAGACTTGAGGGATGGTGTCTCTGCTGCTGCCAGTCTCCCCTGCCAGTGCCAAACATGCATGTTTGCCAAGCACAGAGGAGACTGGATATAGTACGGTTGGTCAGTTCTTCGAATGAGATGTGAAAGCAGGAGTCTCCTCCACCAGCCTTGACAAATCCTTTCCACATCCTGAACAGACTATGAAAATCAGCTGACATCCAGACCACTGTCTCCTCTTCCACCGGGCAACTTCTCATGCCCAGTCCAAGGCTGCAAATTTCTGTGGATAATAGCTGTGATGTTTATCCAGACCATGGCTGCCTACCTGTGCTTGCGTGGAGGGCCTGGTGCTTGATGGTCCCATTGCAGAGGTGATGTCTGGCTACTTGGAGCTTGTGTACTTGGTGACGGCCTTGGTGCCCTCCGAGACAGCATGCTTGGCCAGCTCTCCTGGGAGCAGCAGGCGCACGGCCGTCTGAATCTCCCGGGAGGTGATAGTAGAGCGCTTGTTGTAATGGGCCAGGCGGGAGGCTTCTCCAGCAATGCGCTCAAAGATGTCATTGACAAAGGAGTTCATGATGCCCATGGCCTTGGAGGAGATGCCAGTGTCAGGATGGACCTGCTTCAGCACCTTGTAGACATAGATGGAGTAGCTCTCTTTCCTGCTTTTGTGCCGCTTCTTATCACCCTTCTTCTGGGTCTTTGTCACGGCTTTCTTGGAGCCCTTTTTGGGGGCTGAGGTTGACTTCGCTGGCTCTGGCATCCTGAAAAATCTTCCGCTGGGTCTTGGAGCTGCTTGGAGAGAACATCAAAGAAATCTAATTCTTTTTTGATCTTCTACAGAATAACTGTACTGAAAGATGAGAGAGTCTGAGTCGGAGACAAGCAACAGCTGTGAATCTGAGACAAATACCCCATGACCCCGTGCAAACATTTTTGAACTGCCAGCAAGAGCTGCTCTGGTTCATGTATGGCTTTTTGTTGTTTTCTGTGTAAATCCCTATAATACTGGCCTTGTCAACATCGCCAAACATAGGCCTAGTTGGCATCTACTTAGTAAATACGAGATGGAGGGTGAACATCTTTCTGAGAAAAATACTGCAGTTCCAAAGAAAACACTGACTGCAGCATGGATTAAATTAAATCTTGCTGGAATAGGCCCAAGACTGTTTCAAGGTATCACTGAGGCCACCTTGATATGAAACTGGTTAAAATGATTTTATGTGATTATTACAATTTCCAATAAAGCCTTTTTTCTTTGCATTTTATTTTAACGGTGCTTGCATTTCTGTGGCTATTGCTTGACACCATGTATTCCAGTGAAATATAAAAACAATACACTTTTAAGCTAGCTAGCTGAGTTAAAGAAGTCTCTCAGTATTCACATTAGTTACCAAAAATATCAGAGAATAGAAAAGCTTAGAGGAGATGTTAGGAATCATCTGGCAGAGAAACAGAAATGTGGACAGGAGTTAAATATCAAAGTGTTTTTGGGCTACATGTTGATAGAAAGCGTTGTTTCCTGCTATTTGGTTCTGCTTTCAAGTGAGCAAGTCTTTGACGGACAGTTCACACCAAACATGCACAATCCTCTCTCCAAGTTTCTCTTCATTAGGCCTCAAACTGCAGAGCTATGACTTGCAGCTGATTGCTTTCACCCAGAAGTGCAGTAACAAGGCAGCATGTAAAACATCAAAAAACTGTGTGCCTCCACTACACTACAAATTTACACATGCTTTACTACATGGGTCAAGGGAATAACTGTTGCAACCTGGTAAATGGTTTTATGTTTCAGAGAACACTTCGAATGCTTTTGAAAGACAAGGCTTCCCTAGGCTTTGCTGGAGGATGAGTTTCCAGCATCACCCCAGGGCTTGAGTTTTACTGCTCTGCATCTTTTCTAAAGATGACCTAGGAATTACAGTCTGCTGGCCAAGAGAGACTAGCAGAGAAAAAAAAAGCTTCAAGACGGAAGCTTTGGAAAATGGACAGAAGTAAACAGCAGAGAGAAAGCTGGAATGTAACACAGGGTCTGCACACTCAAGAGTATCAGTGAGGGACCTAAATGGTGCCTGTGCCAAAGTAACAGCGGCAAGCTCAGCCCTGCCTCTCCGTCTCAGGAAGGAGTGAGATGCCTGGTTTCTCTACTGCTGCCTGCATTTCCAATGAAAACCAGATGCAGCAGCACTGTTGCAACAAAGTCTATATGAAGCTCCTAGTTGCTTTCTGTGGAAGCATACAACTTTGATACAGAAGCTGGATTTATGTGCCCACATCTCAGTGGATATCAGCTCCTACTTCCAAATCATGCAAGAAACCTCCATGGCTCCAAAGCAGTACATGATGCGTCCTGCCTGCAGAGAGCATCAGGGTGACTGCTGGCTGCTGTGCTTCATGAACCACCAGTGCTGGGCTCTGGAAGCCTCATGGTCTGGCAGGTACTGGGCAAAGGGCAATGCTGAGGATTTCAAGTGGGGGTATGCCCAGTTTCAAGGATGGGATGGCATTGCTCAGGATGGTAGGGAGCGAGGAGGCAAGGTCTCTACCACAGTCCTCTGAAACACCCTCCTGTCTGAAAGCCAATGTTGGCATTGGTGCCCTTAGCACTTAGTTTCTGCTCCAGCAAAGCAGTTTCTTCTTCAAAGACATGATTATCAAGTGCTAAGTGTTTGACTCTGCCACTTCACCCCCTTTCTAATTTTCCCACGCATTCTTCTCAGTGGCAGCATTTGGAAGGGCTAGTGCTGGACCGCCTCAGAAGTCCTGGATGCACTTCAAAACTCTGACACCTGCTCCCTTAAACACCACATTTTCTTCCTCTAGTGAAATCATAAAATGTCTTCCTTTTTTCCCCTATTTGGGAAGCAGTATTGGGAAAAGAAATCCCCTACTGCTCTGTTTGTAGACTCAAAAATACATCTTTTCAATGGAGAGGCATTTTTCCAAGAGAAGAAATAACTTTGCACTTGCTTCTTTTTCTCTTGAGCTCATTTCCTGACTGAAAAACACAAATGACTATTTCTTAGGCTTTTAAAATAGTATGTCCTTCTAAAATATGTATTAATTTTTAAGTGCACTTGTACTGCAGCTTTTAAAAAATTAATATAGTACCCAACAGGCACCAGAGCAATTTCATATGACTCCAGGAGAGGTCACACCTATAGGACATCTCTGTCCATTTGACTGGCTAACACCCTTGGGTAGCATAGCCAGAATCTCATTCTACATACAACCACAATGATGCTGAAGATCAGAGTCTATCACAAAAGCTTCAGTGTCCTTGCTTTTCTTCACCCATTTCTTTGGAGCTGATTGTTTAACAACTGTTTAACAACCTTATTTGAGAACAGATTGTATTCCTTTAGATTTATTTGGGCAGTGCCTAGCACAAAGAGCCTGAGTGCATTTGCCAGGTGCTAAATAAATAATGTTAATAATGACCAAAAGTATCACTAACCCTTCAGTCAACAGTGCAACGCAACACAAAAGTAGGTGCTGCTCTGGCATGAAGACAGAAGTAGTGGGATTATTCCCAAAGTGTCTATGGAGAGAGTTTGTTGAGGGAAACACTAAGTGACCTTTAAAAAAAATGGTTTCTTTTCACTGACAAAAAACAAACAAACAAACAAACAAACAATCCCAAAAGTGCAAANAGAAAGACAGACAGAACCTGGAGTTACTAGGTCTTGTGTTAGCAACTGTTGCCAGCCCAACTGACTTCTCTTCTGTGAGGCTGACCAAGCACTGCCACAGGTTGCAGGGTCTCCATCCTCAGATACTCAAAATACAACTGAATGTGGCTCTGAGCAACCCACAGTTGCTGACCCTGCTCTGAGCATAGACTGGGCAAGACGTTCGTCAGAGGCACCTCCAGCCTCATAATTTCTGTGAGTTGAAGACTGAAGCTGGGTAGAATATACCTTATGAACTGTGTTCCCTTGACTGACATTTCCCATAAGAAACTGCAGCCAGAGACTCCTCCAAGGACCCCTGAGGAGGGTAGATGGTGCTCATCTGTAGGTCCAAGCCACCAAGGTCCCTGGGATACAGCATATGGCTGTGCAAGAGAAGGCACTCTGAATCACCATGGTGACATCTGGAACATTTTGGGTTTTTGAGGAAAATCTTTGGGCACATTTTTACTTTATGGCTTTGTACCCTCCGAGTCAATCAGTTACCAGTGCTGGCATTTTTTTTTCTTCCTCAGAAAGCCAACAAAAAAACCAGAGACTGTAATTTTTCCAGCTAGTTCCAGCAGCAGCCTGACTGCTGCCAGAAACCAGAGCAGTGCGGAGTGACAGATACAGCTTCTTTTGTGTTGACACACCTTTCTTCAGCATCATTAAAAAGAAAATGAATGGAAAAACATATTCAAAGATACAAATCACCACAGCCTCAGATCTGAAATGCGAGAGGAGCCCTGCTGAGAAATCTCACATGGAGCCTGATGCTGTCTCTGTTTTCCCCAGGCCTGATATATCAAAGGAGAGAGACAGGCAGGGAAGCTCCTGCAGCATTTTTGTTAATTTTTGGCCTTGCTGCTGTGTCTGTAGGAGTAACACTAAGCTGGTGACAGAGGTGTGCATGGGTGACTATGGACGGACTATTAGCTGGTCTTCTGGACCTCTCCTCATGCAGGTGTGGAAACAGCACTTGGATTTTTTTTTTCTTTCTTTCTTTGCCTTATTGAAAGCTGTCCTTGCTGTGATGAGCTCTGGGGCATCCACTGTAACTTCCCACACCCACCAGGCTGTTCCCTTACTGTAACATCCTAATCAACTGTAAAAGATATATTTCTAGAATGAGTACTTTGTTCTTAGGACATTTTGCCAAAAAATGAAACATTTGTAGGAAAAACTCGAGCTCTTGTCTTTTGGACAATTGCTATTCTGACATTTGCTAATCTCCTGATGTTCTATTTTAAGCCTTATTAGAGTAAATGAGAACCAATGGACACCTGCTGGTTATTCTGCCCCTTCCATAGGAATGTCCTGTTATTTCTGTCCAATTATTGTCCCTTCCCTTAGTTTCTCCTACTTTATAAAAGAAAAACTACTTGGCTTTAATCCTACATGCTAAGAAACATAAAGTGAAATTGGCTGATGCTTTTTGTTTTACTCTCTCTGAAACACAAAGAAGGGCAAATCATTAGGAATGTTTCCACCAAAAGGAAAAGACTTTCTAACAGATTCATCTGCTCCAAAATGCTCATAAGATCTGGTAAATATAGTTTACAAATTACCAGGTGTTAACAAATGACTGTTATTGGAACAATGTATTTCTAGAAACTCCAAATTCCCTCCCTTTTAGAACATACAGCCGTCTACCTGGAAGTTATCAAACAAGAACTTGCTCACCTGACAGGTGTAATTATATAGTAATAGTTGAGAAAACAAGCAATATTTTGCGATTATTTGGTAACAAGCTCGGCCTTAAGTACTGAAGCAGATCAGAAGCATGATGAGTCATTGTGAGACTTCAGTGATGTTGCCTCATGTGCAAAAACTGATAGTCGTATTTTGGACGAGAAAGAGTTTTTCTCTTGGTATGTTGTGTAGCATGTGATAATGAGGTAATATTTGCTTTAAAGGAAAGAGGAGAATTTCCTAAAATAAGGTAAACTGGTTTGAAAGGGCCAATTTCTTCCACTGATGGAGTGGCACAGAAAACAGTTTTGGATTCCTAGGACTCCTCCCAGGTAATCCAGTACCAATAATCCCCACTTCCACATGCATTGTAGGTGACTGTTCCTGTAAAGTTATCATTCAAATGGCTAACTTTTAAGCTGGGACACACATATGCAGTGTTCTAGTGAAGAGATTCATGCTTGCATATAGGATCATGAAAATGAGTTAAACCTGAAGATGTCTCCTACTCCTTTACATAGAAAGATCTGCTAGAAATTCAGTCCCTGACACAGACATGCTGTGCTAAAAGAGACCTTTAAATTTCTTTAGAACAAATACAAGCAAAACAAAGCACTACCATACAATGGTGCCCTAACTCGTTGACTGAGCCTTATCTTGCTTGTGTTAACCCATTGCCTGGGAGTTCAGTACAGGCTATTCCCTAAAATATTTTCTTTTCTATAATTTTCATTTAGTATTCTTACAAAACACATTTTTAATCACCAGAAACAGCTGTGATTTCTCGTGCTACTTCTGCCAAGTTGGAAGTACTTCTCAGGGCTGTGGGGGGTATCAATCAGAGACCCTTATGTACAAAGTAAGGAGCAGAACTCTAGATCAGAACTCTCTGCAGAGAAGATACATTGAATTCTTAAAGAAAATAAAATTTTACCCATAAGTAAAGCAGGGATACAGAAAGACAGTGTTACAAGAGAATGACTGTCAGAAGGCTAAATACTGCAGTTCTTAGGCTGATTAAAAGAATGTCTGAAGTCAGTAGAGATTTAACCTGGGTCTGAAACCACAAATACAATATTTAGAGATGCTTAGCACTAACAGTGAAGATTGATTTCCATTGGGATCTAGGAGGCTCAGCACTTTAAAAAAATCAGACCTCAAGTTTTATCAAGGTTTTGTAACTGTTAATAAGTACTTAAAAAAGCTTTATTATTTACTCTTTCTAAGGCCACTCATTATCTTTGAGATATCTCTGATCTACATGCTTGACCAACAGTATCTAATAAATGCAAAATTATCTTTTCTACAGAGCAATGCCTGTTAAATGTTTGTGAGAGTACAGCCAGTATCAGCATCTGCTACCACTGCACTTCCCGCAGCTTCCCCACAGAGTGCCAGGGTTTCAGAGAAACCCGTAGGAGTCGTACTCTGCTGATCTTTGTGGGCCCCTTCCAACTCATAATACTCTGTTTTTCTGTATTCTCACAGATATCCTCAGAAAGCTTTCAGTACTAACACAGTCCAGCAGAGAACACAAGCAGGTTTCCTTCTTCCCTGGGGTTTTATCAATAAGTCAAAACCTTACACAACATAAACTTCAGCACAAGCTATCCTCTCCAAGTTTCCGAGTCATCAGGATTTCCTGCTTCTGCCACAGATCCTTTTCTCAAGTAAAAGGCTTCTGTTCCCTTCTCATCTCACTCTTGCTGGGAGTCAACTTGTCAGTAACTACCTGAGTGTGGGATTTAGCTCCTGTCCTTAGACTAACACAGCAAAGTCACTCTGAAGAGAGAGGTCAGACCTGCCAATCATGTACTGGCAGCTGAGCTACAACAGACCTGGACCAATTCCACAGGGCAGAAGCAGCAAGACATCACAGCAGCTCTGCTACTCAGAAGCATCACAAGCTCTACATATTTTCTTGATGGTTTGCAAAGAACAGGCTATTGGAGATCGGTGTGAGAACAAAAATTACAGGTGTCTGGGGCCTGGAATACTAATGAAAGAAAGGTGTCTTACTTGCTCCATTACACCCTATGCTATTGAAAATAAAAAGTGCAGATTTGGAACACATTGCTCTGTTCCACATCAAAAATGAAAATCACTTGATCTTTAACCACATCATTTCAATTTCTCTGGAAAAGCAGAAGAGCATAAACTCACTAAGTCTGCTATACCTAAATAACTCCTTCTACAATGGATCCACAGTCTCTAAACTATTCATGATAAAAAGCCTAAAGAACTGCTATGGCATTTAAGCAAACTATTTTTATGCATTTTATGGAGTAATGGAGAATTATCAAAATTCTAGACTATTTTCATCAGTGCTGAAAAAGGCATCCATTAAAAATATGCTAATTCAGCCATTCAGCCAAAAATACGAGAGAAGCCCAACACCTGCAGGCTGTAAGGGGAGAGTGGGTGGGAGAGGGAGAAGTCACCCTAGATGAGAGCTGCTTCCAAGTTAAGGTAGGAGTTACGTGGGAACCAATGTAGACACGTGGGGCACCTCTTCCTCCCATACATTCCAAACCCAGGTTTTAGTAGGTTTCTGTGACCTTTTCCAGTGCTACAGACAATTTATGTAGCAAAAAGAGACAAAAGCTGAGATTGTACTCCAAGATCCGTACTCTGGCCAAATGACATTGACGGGGAATAATATGTTTGGATATAAACCCATGCCAAAGTGGAAAGCTGTGTACCCAAAGTGGACTGAAAATAAAACTAAGGTCATTAAGGCTTTTGAGTGATGTGATAGGTGCATTACAATGTCGCTGTTACTCAATGTAGGTGTTATTCTCAGTGGCATAGGTGGAATAAACCCAGCAAAACTTTTTAACAGCCTTCATGGGATGTATGTGGGTCTAATGCATGTATGCTCAGACCTGGGCAATATCACTCTACCTGGGGAGAAAGCACCATGGGAGGGCATGTTGTGTGCACCTGTAACCAATCATCACTGGCATTCTTTCTAAAAAGAGAGTCTTTCACTTCAGTTATTGCTTCCCAGTTTCATTACAAGTTCTGAAAATTATTTAAATAAAAATAGCAGAAAGCATGCAATTAACAAAAAACTCAGGAATATGTGAAAGCTGCTTCATCATGGCTATAAGTCCTGGGTGCTTGGGAACACAGAGTGTAAACACAGGAGGTGGGGGTACCCCACAGCCACATCCAAAAGGACTGCATGCCATGCCACAAGCTAAAGGGCAGCAAGTGGCATAGCATCTGATTTCATTGCAACAGGACACTGAAAATATTGTAATGTGTGTATTAATAATTAATTTGGCACAGTAAAAGCAATTTTACTGTAAAACAGAAATGTGTGACTATTACTGGAGCCTGCAGGGAAACAAAGACAAACGTCCTTCCCCAGATCTCACATCATCCAATAACCGGATCAGGAACACGATCCAGGACTGCTGACACCTTTTTCTGCTGCTGTCACCAGATCACATTACCACAGGCAGGGAGTCCTCTGAGCGTTAGAGGTCATCTTCTGTAGGAAGAAGGAAAATGGAGAGCCTGATGGAAAGAGAGGAGAGAAGAACGGCTGGGACAGCACGGCAAAGCTTCCCTGAGAGGCGAGGTGACTTCTCTCCAGAAATCGATAGGGGTGGGTACTAAGGACACAAGAGTTATTGGAGGTAAAAGTAAGCTCTGGAACAAGAAATGACAATAAGCCATTTTAAAATGTTCATGAATAAATTTACACTGGAGATGAGAGGGAACATCGCTTACATGCTTACTTGGAAATGGGAAGATAAAGGCAAGGGAGGAGGGGAGAAGGATGAAGAAATCCATACCGTTCATAGTTCAAAGACAAAACTTGATTAAAAAAAAAAAATTTCCAGGAGATGGCTCTGGCACAGCAAATAACTGCTCTACATTAACAAGACAATGTCTTTCTGTTCTGTGCTGCTGTGCTACTGAAGAATTGTTATCGAAATGCACAGATGTCCTTAATTTTCTACTTCTCTTTCCTTTCTTCTTTCATTTATAGTTCCTTCCATTTTCTCACACTCTTTACAAGTGCTAGGAGGTTCAAAGCCCCAGCAGGTTTGCTGCCACTTGGTCCTGTCTCACATGTGGTATTTGTACAGAGAGTAACACATTACTAGGAAGAGGAGCAGAGTTGAAAAGCTGGCAGTTGTCCAGAAACATTAAAAAAGTGGCTTTCAGCTCACACTAGCCCAAGTCCAAATTCCACATTGTACAAATTGCTTGTCAATGGTGTTTCAATTCACATTTAATTTGTGATAGCATCATTATCACATGGATTTAGTGTGCTAGTCAAAAATGCCATGTCCCTTTCAGAGAAATCAAAACATAATTTGGGATATGCCAATATTTACATTGGGGTGCAAAGAGCAATCTGCTGAAGACCTGGTTGCAACCACTAGACCAGCAGTGTAGAAAATGGGGGTGTCTGGACAAAATGACAGGGCCAAAATGCCAGCGGTCCTGGATGGAACAATTAAATGAAAGGCCCACTTTTCAAAATTTAAAAGGGTTTTCAAAGGCAGCAGGTTTAAAAATGCCAGCGGAGTGCCACATCATCTGTTACCATATTGTTATTTTTAAGCATGCATGGCTCCATCCTCCCACATTCACTTTCCTCCTGAGGCTTCCATAGCTGTAGTTCCCCCACTGCAATAGTCCCAACCTGTTTCTTCGTCAAATGAAGCGCTCACCCTTTGCTTTTCTTTCTCCCTACTGGTGCCTCTCCCAGCACACTCCTTCCACAGCAGCTCTCCTCCTAGAAGCACATCTTTGCAGGTGACTGCTAGGTCCTCATCTTGAATTGTGCCCCAATTATCTGGCACGTGCAGTCAATAAGAAGGATGATTGGAGCTAGACTGAGGACCCACAATGCAGAAGAGGAGACAATATGGGTTTAATTCTGGCACCTGAGAAAGAGGAGGATGTTACAGGAACATCAAGACAGTGCAGAGCTGCTGTATCTGCAGTGCATTTAAAGATTTAAACACATCAACAATGGAAAGAACCTATATTAGGTACAGTCAGACAGCTCATTGTTGACAGGCTGCTCTGTCTCCTTCTGGTAGTACTCCACTTGTTACACAGCCAACTTCCAGGTCCCACAGAGGACTTCTTCCTTTCTGTCAACATGGCAGCAGCTTCTTTTCCCTATCCTTCCTTCATTGACATTTCCCAATGTCCTTTCCTTCAGCCTTTTTGATTTTCCCCTTTCCTTCACGTTCCTTGAATTCTGCCTGCCTTTGTGACAGAGAAATGAGGAGACTCTTACTGAATACTTTTCTTGGCCCTTCTTCACACCAGGTTTTCTCTTTAAGTGCTCAGCTCTACACCTGTGTTCTTCCTCTCTGCCCTTCTTCTACTTGATTTCAAGAATTTCTTTGCAAAAGTCACATGCTTTTCTGCTTAAGCTCCCTCACACTTTCCAGGAGGAAGGTAACTCACGTCCTCTTTGTTACTTCCAATAACTTTCCAGGAGGTGCACTTTCTGTTCCTCCTACCCCTTCCTCCATTGCCTCCTACACACACTGTATCTGTTGTATTGCCACCTATGTGTCTTGTTCTCGTTCGTATTTTCCAGTCTTCTTCTGTGTAGTTTTTTCTGCTTGACAAATATCAGTCTACTAGATATGATCTCTCTCACCCCAAAAGAGACACAGTCATATAAATTATACAAACAGGTTATAAGGAGAGATTTTATGTGCCCAAAAGCAAGGCTACTTTTCCTGACCATGTCCAATATAAGCATTGCCTCTGCTGACAAAACTTTGCCCACTTGAATCTTCAATCATTACAGCTAACCCCCACCAGTTTCCTTCTCAACACATACCACCTGCAGTGATTACCTGGGAGATGGTCCTTTACCTTCAGTGGAGGATCTTAACTACATGTAGCACGTGCCATGTCAGAGATGCGTTCTCTGCAAATGGCAACTCTCTCTTCCCTGATGCTGGGGCAAAGGCTGTTTTTTAGCAAACAGCACAGAAGACCTTACTGCAATGTACGACCTAGATATTTTCACCAAATTCAGAAAAAACCCCCATTCTAAGTCTTAAGGCTGGTTTGAAAGCTGAAGAATCCCCACTTCAAGAGGGCTGTTGAAATAATATGACAAGGGTGGTGATTAACTCTCACCACAAAGGAAAACGTTGAGCTGATGTAGGTGGCATATAAACCCCCCACTTTCTATATGAGTCAGGTAAGCTGCCAGAAAGCAGAGGTGGAATCCGTGGGATGGAGCTGTTTTCATTCCAGCCAGTTAGTAGTATGCTCCTTGAATGACAAAAAAATAGTTTTATTATTAAATGATTTTTTTAACTCTCTTATTTAAATACCAAAATCTAACATTTGCCCTTGATCCGCAATGATGGTGTCTGTAGTCAGTGACAGTCAAGGGGAATAATTATTAATCAACTCCACACTCCACCCCCTGAGGTTAATGTAGCATTTTTGGTTTATGCATCTATTCCTCCATCTCCCACCCAATGCATATGATCCTGCAGTCACAGCTCTCTCCTCTCCCTTTGGCTCCAGAAAAAAAGGGAAGCTGACAATCTGAGATCCCAGTCTCACCCCACACAGAGCCCTTTTCAGAGACAGAGTTTAGCACTGACAAGGGGAAAGACTTTCCCAATAACTGCACAGAAGCAGCTGTATAAAGCAAAACAACTGAGGGGAAAAAGGGAAAAGCATTTTGCGAGGTCTTATTTTGGGTCAGTCCAGGATTCAAGCAATAATTCAAAGAGATAGCAGTGTCTCTTATCTAAAATTATAGTCTTTTCATTACAAAAAAACAAACCCTGAAACTGAGAAATGTAAGGAAAATGTCATTAGGTCCTTGAGTTCAACGGACTTGCAGGTCTCCTCTGCTATTGTCAGGGGGAGCAAAACAACTGCTCTGTTTACAGTGCAGCACGAGCAAGATGCTTTCCTAGGTACATTTCTGAATTTAGGAACATTTCCCACATACTTAATTCTTCAGTCCATCCAATACATATGTTGGAGAATGGGCAGGAATGGGCAACGTATTTCAGGTGCTGAGAAAGGGATGCAGTCGGATCAGACTATCAGCATGACTAGTTTCTTTGTTTCAGCTGGAGAATGGAAGACATAGAGTTGAGTGCAGATGTAAGTATACGCACATATATGTAATATATATTATGTATTTATTATATTATTATTTTACATATATATGTAGATGTAAGGGAGGAAAAAGGCCAATGACCAAACAAACAGCTTGGAGAAGAAATGTCAAGAGGAAGGTAGAGGAAGACAGTGGAAGGAAATGGGTTGTTGGAAAGAAGAGACCACGAGAGAGTATAAAAAGTGAGAGGAAAAAAAAAAGATATAAGGAGAATATATATGAAAGGGGAAAAACGAGAGAAAAGGTATGAGAGGACAAAAAGCAGAGAGAGGGGGAAGGTAAAGTGACCAGCATAATGTCTGGCAAGGCAGAAATACTGAAGCACAAATAAGACACAGAGAAGAGAGACCTAAAGGGTCATAAGAAGAAAAAAAGACCTTGTATAGCAGAGAAGATGTGAAATAAGCAGTAGAAAAAAAACATCACCTACTAGTACAGCACTTCTGAGAGTCACGGGTGAGAGGCGCTGCTGTCCCAACAAGGGACAGAGCCAAACCCTAGGAAGTGACAGACTAAACCCAAGGAGAACAAAGGATGAGGCTGGGAGAAGACAAACGATATCCTTGTATGAGTTTGCAGCCTTTTGTCTGAAATAGAAATCACAAAGGTCATTGAAATTGCTGCTTAAATCTTACACCTCATACTTTAAAAAAACTCTTGTTTTTTTCCCAGTACAATCACTCTTCCTCCTTGTCTCTCAACACTGGACTAAATTAATTACTGTACACTCCACAGTTACACACCCTAGCCAGGGAAGAAAATCCCAGACACCATTATGCTTAAAGCAGACCTTGCTCTCTGGCTCCCTTTGACTATAGAAGATTCTGCAGAAATCTTTCAGCAGGCAAAGCTAGATTTCCTGCAGCTCCAAAATCACTGTGGTGGAGTTGGTTATCATTAGCAAGATGAAGAAAGAAAGAGGAAGCAAACTGGGGGGTGTGCTCAAGGAAAAAGCTTTTTGTGTTTTTATAATTAGGAAATCTTACCAGTAAAGAGGGAAACAAATTGCTGCTGCTAAATAATCTGTCATTCCTTTGCATAACAAACAATAGGAACAACAGGGAGTGTGTGGGAAGTACATTCATGTTATCAAATTCCTTCTGATATTAACACGTTCAGTGTAATGAAAACATAATCAGGAAAATAACATACTATAACACAAATACTATGGAGGCTATAGAGTAAAACCTCCAGGAAGATCAGTGTTCCCAGGGCAGCTCCAGTCTGAGAAACCAGAGCTTTATTAGTAGTACCAGGAGCAACATACGGAGATGAATGAATGAAACCATGTTTGTAAATGCGACATGCAATTGCACACTCTTGCTTGGCTTTCCTTTTTCACAATCTGACTCAGCCTTCACACTCCCCCATCTTTTGATTCATGAATTCTTGATCTCAAAAATTAAGAATTACAAAGCCAGCATGCAAAGGGCATGAGATGACGTAAAATACAAGGATGCTGGTGAGCATAGAACGTGCCACCAGCCACCACCGTGCAAACAGACAAATCTGCTGGAGATAAGCAGCAGAGTAAGGGCCACCCTCTCCAGGGGCTCTATGAAGGATGCCATGCAGCAAACCACAGCTCATCTCCGCTGCGTTAGAGGTGCACGCTGAGGCAGGCAAATCATTACAAAATTTATATTGTATAATATTGCTTATGCTGCACAGCAGCCACTCTGTTAGGCAGCCCTTGCATCACCGACCCCAGAAGATTGGATGTGAGAGGAATGAAAAATAAGAGGGTTTCTAATGGCACATACTCCCTGTATTTCTTAAGCTATGAAAAAGAGACGAGGGTAAACGCCAAGCAGCACAAAACACGACAGTGCATGAGCAACGGTGTACAGCCCTATACGCTTACTAAATAATTAACAAGCGCATATAGTGTTGACACAGCGGGGTCTGTACACAGGACGATCCTTTTCTTTCCTGTGGGCCAGAGCTCCTCAGCGTATGTGCATTGAGGCTGCCGACGGCCAGCACAGCCCGTGGGCATCGCCGGCCCACTGCAGCCTGTGCCAGAGCGGCCCAGAGCAGGTGCTCGGGCTGGGCTGCGGCCCCAGCCCCGCCACCGCCGCGCCCCACCTCGGGCACAGGCTTCGCCTTCAGCCCCCGGTTACACCGGAGCGCAGCGAGCTCCGGCGGTACGACTCCTGCGCTCGCAGCAAAGCACTGCCAAAGCTGACACCGTGACCGTGCACTCGCCAAGCCCGCAGCACGATGAAGCCCTGACCGTGCGGGACTCAGGGTCCGGCACAGGACAGAGCAGGGCAGGGCAGGGGAGCGCTGCCCGCACACCCCATCGCGGCACAGCGGTGCGGCAGCTCGCATGCTCGGGCAGCGCAGCCCCGCTGCGGACACTGCGGGGCGCGGTGCCCACCGCTGCCGCACCGCAGGCACCCAGCGCAGTGGGGAGGGTCTTGCCTGCTGGGCGTCTGGACTCCTCCGCAGGCGAGCTCCGGGCGCCGGCGCGGGGCAGGTGCGCACCGGGTGCGGCGCGGGGCTGGGGGATCGCTCGCCGCCGCTCCGCGCAGAGCCGGCGGGCGCGGCGCCGG